>CM060283.1:9313775-9378775 GCA_030684275.1 Acipenser oxyrinchus oxyrinchus | reverse complement strand
ACTCTTAACAAATGCGGGTTTTAGAAATGCATGCGATTTTTAACTCTTGCATGTTCAGCTCCAGAAAAGCTGTGTTCTTCTGTTAACCCCACATTGTCTGCGGTAATCGCTGCCCGTCATCGTTATACAGCGCAGCAATGCAGGTGTATTGGAGACCTGGAGATTTAATGGATAATGCAGTTTTCACTTGCTAAAGAATCTCCTCCTCGGGGTATAATCGGTTAAATAAAAACGTGCCTCCAGTCTCTCTCACTGCTTTTGAAAAACGTGACAGATTATTAATTAAACGTGTTCATTTGTAAACCAGTACATTTGATTTAGCTAAACTATCGGGGTCCACAAACCATGTTAAATGCCACACAGTCTCTTGTGCTCAATAAAAACTCCAAACACGAGTCTTTTAAAAAATCACAGTTTATTTTTATTTATTTTTTTTGAAGTGAGAGTGGCACCTGGCTTGTTAATGTGTCAGATTCACGTGTTCTTCTTTAATTAGCTCTGACTAATGAAGCATACTCCCAGCCCGAGCGCCGTAACCACACCACACGCCCACAAACGGGAAAGAACACGCATTTCAGTTACCGGACTGAGGAGCCAAATAACGCTCATATTTAGAGCAAAAACATTTTCTGAAATCACATGAGTCCCTTTTCAGTTTGTTTTCGTTTTTTTTTTTTCTTTTTCCAGTTTATAAAAGTTTACCATAGTAGATCTGCACGGTGATCATGTTTGCTGTATTGTCCATGGTTATACTGCGCACACAATGGCTTAATTACACTTTCCATTGTGTTTCTAATCACTGTGTATTTACATGATAGTTACTTACACATCATTACAATGTGATTATGCACAGTTACAATGCACTTGATGTGTAAATCTTTTTGCATGATATAGGCAAGTACACGATTGTAACAAAAAAAATATTATAGGTTTAGGATTAGGGTTAAGGTTAGGATTATATCATGCAAAAAATATGACATGTTAAGTGCATTGTAACTATGCATAATAACATTGTAATTATGTGCAAGTGCACACGCATTTACTAAGGAACTACAATACACAGGAATTAGAGACACTTCATGTAATTACCTTTGAGCTTTTCAAACATGTGCAAGATTTAAACAATAATATCCTTTTTAGGAAAGCATTGTAAAGCATAGGGAAGCATTGTAAAGCACAGATAGGGATGGTAAAGCATAGGGAAGCATTGCAAAGCACAGAGAGGGATGGTAAAGCATAGGGAAGCATTGCAAAGCACAGAGAGGGATGGTAAACCATAGGGAAGCATTGTAAAGCACAGATAGGGATGGTAAAGCATAGGGAAGCATTGCAAAGCACAGAGAGGGATGGTAAAGCATATGGAACATTGTAAAGCACAGAGAGGTCTGGTAAAGCATAGGGAAGCATTGTAAAGCACAGAGAGGGATGGTAAAGCATAGGGAAGCATTGTAAAGCACAGAGAGGGATGGTAAAGCATAGGGAAGCATTGTAAAGCACAGAGAGGTCTGGTAAAGCATAGGGAAGCATTGTAAAGGGATACAAAACAGTGTTTTTCGCATTCAATGTTTTCTACATGCATGTAGTCACACGGGTCCCTCCCATATTCCCAGAATCAGTTACTGGAAATAATACCAAGTTTAAGGACAAACAGATCAGCAGTGCTCGGGATACAGCTGGACAGTTTTAGGTTTCATCCCTGGGCTTGCAGGTCCTGAAGCAGAGGAGGGAAGCAACCCTCCATCCCTGCCTAACTCTCTCCATCTCCTCTCGGGCTCTCATCGGCATTGATTGACCGTGGGCTGATTAGCTTTAAATAACTGCGGAGGACACTTTAATTAACAGCCTTTTAATGAGAGCTGTTTTCAAACAGGCAGTGTGGGCTGTCTTTGGGGAGTCCCCTGGCCTGCTTCTCCCTCTCTCCCATCGTCAAGCTGACTCTGTTGTTTTCAGAATCAATGGAACGGCCTATATCAGAACTTCAAAGCCTGAGGTATTCCTCACTCATGTTCTGTGCTAAAAAAAAAAAAAACGGTTCTTTGGAGTCTCTGCTATATTCTGTCTGACGTCAATGCCCCAAGTTTCACAGCAATTTAATAAGGAGATTTCAAACTGCTTGGCCCACTGCTTACACCATTAAAGAATACATTCATGTTGTGTATGGAGAACTTTGTCTATGTTAATGTGTATTCACTTCAAATAGTTTCCTTTTTATTTTGCGAGCCCCCTCTCTTTAGTTGTTTATTCGTAAATAGCTTTGCCCCCGTTTTTTCGTTCTTTATTATTGCGTCCTTTGATTTAAAGGGGTTAAAAAAAAAAGATACATGAATAAATAAGGTCAATTTAGGTAAATTAAGCTTCTTGGGTGTAGTTTTTCAAAACAAGCGTACGTTATTTACTAACGTTGCACTGGGATAAAGTGTTTATTGACCCATGCTTTACAAGAGGTCCAGCAGGCTTTAGGACGGAGGTTGAGAAACCACTCCACGCTGCCTGAGTGTGACTTTGCGAGGGTGAGCTGTGTGCATTGTGACGCCAGGCAGAGTCCCCTGGTTTGGGATGCATCGCTAAGACTCCCAGATTATCCCCCTTTGCTTTGGGAACCTTGGCGCGGGGCTTTCCTCACAGTAAAGCCCGACTAACACACTTTGATGACAGAAAATCTTTAAAATAAACAGTCTCATCAGTAAATAGGGGGGTGCCTGTGAAATAAAAATTGCCATTATTGATTTCTTATGCAATTTCATCCCTGTGTGAGAACATACAGTGATTCTGGAATATTTTGGGCTTCATTTAAGGAACTGACCTGCATCCCCCTATAGAATTAACTCATTTTGCTTTATGAAGTCGAACGAAACCTGCTGAAAAATGTTACGTTAACATATTGAATAACACTCCGCGTTGTCGTTTTCCCATCTACCTAACGAAAAACTGACAAAAATTGAAATATCTGACATTTCAAAATCAAACATGAAATACTGGGCAACTATGGCTTCCGGACTTTCGCAATCTCTGTAGTTTCTTTCATTACATGATGTCAAATATCTAAATTATATATATATATATATATATATATATATATATATATATATATATATATATATATATATATATATATATATATATATATATATATATATATATTTATTATTATAAAATTGATTATGTCTCAATCCTAAATGTCTAGGCAATGTAAAACTGTTGGCCAGAGCTGTAGGCTTGCTGCTTTTCAGCGTTTATTTTCATGCTGTAATAAATGAAGCCTTCTGAGCAGCAGATGAGACCGCACACCATGAGTGAGTGGGATGGAGAGGCTGGTAGAGTCAGGGATGATTGATCCCTGCTTCGTTTGGGTATCTGCTCCCTGGCTGCGTTTGGTCAGCTGCTGGTCAGAAGCAAAGAAAAGAATAAGATCAAAGCGATCACACGAAGCGGCAAAGCCCCTGCGAGCCGTCGCACAGCTAAGAGGTGTCACGATGCTTCAATAGAGAGTCGGCTCCAAAATAAATATGGGACTCTTTTTGTAAGATACATGCAAGTGCACAATCGCATCAGAAAAGGGTTAGGGATAGGGATAGGGTTAGGGGTTAGGGGTTAGGGATAGGGGATAGGGGTTAGGGATAGGGTTAGGGTTAGGGTTAGGGGTTAGGGATAGGGGATAGGGTTAGGGATAGGGATAGGGATAGGGATAGGGGTTAGGGATAGGGTTAGGGTTAGGGTTAGGGGTTAGGGTTAGGTTTAAAGTCTGGGTTAGGGTTAGGGTTAAAGTCTGGGTTAGGGTTAGGGTTAGGGGTTAGGGTTAGGTTTAAAGTCTGGGTTAGGGTTAGGGTTAGGGTTTAGGGTTAGGTTTAAAGTCTGGGTTAGGGTTAGGATTAGGGTTAGGGATAGGGGATAGGGTTAGGGGATAGGGTTAGGGATAGGGATAGGGGTTAGGGTTAGGGATAGGGATAGGGGTTAGGGATAGGGTTAGGGTTAGGGGTTAGGGGTTAGGGATAGGGGATAGGGTTAGGGATAGGGATAGGGGTTAGGGGTTAGGGGTTAGGGATAGGGGATAGGGGATAGGGTTAGGGATAGGGATAGGGATAGGGATAGGGTTAGGGTTAGGGTTAGGGGTTAGGGTTCGGTTTAAAGTCTGGGTTAGGGTTAGGGTTAGGGGTTAGGGTTAGGTTTAAAGTCTGGGTTAGGGTTAGGGTTAGGGGTTAGGGTTAGGTTTAAAGTCTGGGTTAGGGTTAGGGTTAGGGTTAGGGATAGGGGATAGGGTTAGGGGATAGGGTTAGGGGTAGGGTTAGGGTTAGGGGTTAGGTTTAAAGTCTGGGTTAGATTGTGCAAAAAGAAACATTAAGTAACTATGCATCATAATCACACTGTAATGATGTGTAAGCGCACATGTATTCACTAAGTAACTACTCTGTAAATACACAGTCATTAGAGACACTTCATGGAAAGTGTGACCAAAAATATATATCTCTGCAATACAAACAGCACAGGATACACCAAAAAGAATCACTGCCTAGGATTCTTTAAAACTTTAATTCAAACCCTGAGCAATAGCAGCAGGGCTGGACCTACAACACACTGCCCGCAGGTGAGGCTGCCTCCCAGGCCCTAACCGCGAGGCTCTGCTGCTTCCTGGCCAGCAGCTACAGGGGATTTCTGAAATCACCCAGAGTGCTCTGAACCCCCATGTCCGCCCAGTTCAATGAGATTATATTAATTACGTTACATCCCAGCACCAGTGAATCGGGAGACCCTTCACTCAGTCTCTGCCCAGATCAAAGAGAGGGGGGGGGGTACCCAAACACTCACTGCAATCTTCCTGGATTATATGTCATATGTGATATTATACACTGCTAGATCGCTTGTAGTATACACTGCCTGGACACTAATATCAGAGGATCAGGAGGACAGCCGTGTCATTCAAGCTCATCCCACGCATGCTCTATTGGATTGAGGTCCGGGGATTGTGGTGGCCTTGGAGGATGCCTGAACGGTTTCTTTAGTTTTACTTTGTGACAGAGTATTTTAAATACGCGCCGCATAGAAACTGTAACAAATCTGGAAAGCAGTCCACTGTTTAGACTTGCATATCAAATGCTTTCAGCGGCAGTAAACACATTTCATAATGTCTTACCTCTCACATGAACAATTCTGTGTGAGGGAAATCTTTGGGGGGCAAATCGGGTTTTTTATTTTAAATCCTTTACCAACGGAACGCAAGGAGGCTGCTTGATTCACCCAGGTTACATTCCCTCAGTCAACAGAACGCAGACCACTGGGGCTGGGCAGGGAAACTCCAGCACTCTCCCTCAGAGCGGAGGCACAGAACAGAGGTGTGATGGGATCTCCGCAGACTCACCCAGACAGAGCACGGCTGCCTGGAGCATGTGAGGGGTCTTGTTCTAACGAGCAGTCAGGAAACTCAGGTGGCAGACTGTTTATTAAAACAGAGGTTTGGTGGGTGAAATTAGCAGCTTGTCTCGACGGTCACAAGGAAGTTTTGCTATGTCGACAGCGGCCGCTTTCTGCAAAGACTTGCAGATAATCACAGTGTATTTGCATCTCCAAGTTACCCGTATTCATACAGAGCTTTTTAAAATGCAGCCCTGAAACGCCACTGAAGTGAGTAAAGAAAAGAATGAAACAGAAACCCCTGGCTATTCAATCAAAGCTGCTGAATTGAGAATCCAGGCACGGATTGTGGGTACAAGCACAGAACATTCTTCTTCTTCTTCTTCTTCTTCTTCTTCTTCTTCTTCTTCTTCTTCTTCTTCTTCTTCTTCTTCTTCTTCTTCTTCTTCTTCTTCTTCTTCTTCTTCTTCTTCTTCTTCTTCTTCTTCTTCTTCTTCTTCTTCTTCTTCTTCTTCTTCTTCTTCTTCTTCTTCGGCTGTGTGGTCCAGTGGTTAAAGAAAAGGGCTTGTAACCAGGAGGTCCCCGGTTCAAATCCCACCTCAGCCACTGACTCACTGTGTGACCCTGAGCAAGTCACTTCACCTCCTTGTGCTCCGTCTTTCGGGTGAGACGTATTTGTAAGTGACTCTGCAGCTGATGCATAGTTCACACACCCTAGTCTCTGTAAGTCGCCTTGGATAAAGGCGTCTGCTAAATAAACAAATAATAATAATATTTATTTCTTTGCAGACGCCCTTACCCAGGGCGACGTACAGTTCTTAAACAAAAAATACATGATGCTATTAGTCAAATGCTTCGGAGCAAACATAGCTTAATTCCACAGGTAACCAGCTGGTAAATGGTCATTACATTCTGCAGGAAAACCCTACCTTTAATACCGTTGAAAAAGCGATTGATCCCTGAAAAAAAAAAAAAAAACCTGACCATTTGTGCAGTTCTCCCATGGATAAGCTGTGATTGACCAGAGTTAGCTTTACCGGACCTCTCTGGGCTTCACAATGCTTACCCATGCTTTCACTGTGCTGTATTACACTTTTATAAAGCTAGGCTTATGCAATAGAACTGCCATTGCTTTGAGTGGATAAAAGGCACAGTTCAGTTCATTAACGTATCAGAAAGAGGTGGTGCCGGGGGGACATTTTTGGGCGCTGTTGTGCACGATCTCAGCTACATCTGTACGGAGGTTTCCTTTCTCTTCCCTCCCTCTCTCTTTCCCTTTTATTTAAGCAGTGAGAGAAGCCCTGGTCTCTTTCTTAAAGAGGTGGGCTGCTAATTGATGTAGGTGTCTGGAGAGCGAGAGAGAGAGATAGAGAGGGAGAGGGAGAGTACTGGTATTTAGTGAGTAAGCCATGCTGCAGAAGGGAATCACTCTCCCACACATGCAGACAGGGAGGCAGGGAGAGTGGGTGGAGGGAGGCAGGCAGGCAGGCAGGCAGGCAGGCAGGCAGGGTGGTGGGTGAATGGGTGGGACAGCAGCTTGGCTTCCCTCACACCCACAAGGTGAATCCTTGTCGTGCAGGATTTACAGAGGAGAGGGAGAGAAGAGAGATCAAGAAAGTTTTTTTTAATTATATTTCAATCTCTCTAAGTTGTCTCTTGTGACAGGGGCTTGTGGGTATCCACAGAGGGTCAGAGGGGGAGAGACACAGGAAGTTTGTCAGTATTCATTTACAAACAACCACGTGACACTGCGATGGTAGAGCACGTGCGGGCGTACAACAAGCGCACAGAAAAGCAAAAACGCCAAAGAAAAAAACTGAAAACAAAACTGCAAACAAAAAGGCCAGCGAGCGCTACTGCCGCTATCCAGGGAGGTCCTGCTGACACACCCCGCATACATCATGGGATTCAGAATCCCAAAGCTAATCCTGGCTATGCCTGCAAGCTGAGGTCCTCCGACTCTGACCTGCTTGTTATCCTCAAGCAAAAGTGCACCTCACTCGGAGAACGCTCGTTTAGCTGCATGACTCCGACTCTCTGGAACTCTCTCCCAGCTTTGGTGTGTGATGCTCCCACCATCGCTCGCTTTAAATCAACTCTCAAGACCCACTTGTTCTCTCTTGCTTTCCATGCTCTTTAAGCCTGATATCTGCTATTAGCTGCTGTGTTGCTGCTTCTATTTCATGTATTGTGCACTTTCCACTGTATTTAATGTATTATGCATTGTTTTTTACTGTATATCATGTATGATGCATTTCTCTGCATTTAAAGTATTCTGGATTTTCTTGTTGTTACTGCATCTTGTAAAGCGCTTTGTGATGGTGGTCCACTATGACAGGCGCTATATAAAGTAAAGATTGATTGATTGATTGATTGATTGATTGATTGATTGCATCACTCAAACCACTGTATCAAAGAATATACACATATGAAATGCTGTATTAAGAGGACATACCTGCGCAGCAGATAAAGCTTCCCTATTCAAATTAAACATGACCTGCACGCACACAGAAGAATCTCATTTAAAGCAGCTGCCAGATATTTAATCCACAGTATCCTGCTGCTTATTCCAGTTTCTCAATTAAGCTCAACTAAGATTTTAGATTCTTTCAAAACTTCTGCATGTGGCTGTTTTAGTCAGTTAAGCACCATTGTAATTTATTTTGTTAGGTCTGCACAGAGTAATTTAACAGATGTGATAGACTCATCAACTTTTCTATTATTTTTTTGTTAACTTTCCAGCTTCAGTTTTTTTCTTCCTAGGATGTTTTATTTCTTTTTAAAAAAGGTTTAAGTTCTGGTACAGAGGCTCAGTCCTGCCCACCCCTATCTGCAATGTTCTAGGAGAGAATTTTTTTTTATTAAATATTTATTTTATTTTAAATTGAGAATGTCTAACAAGGACCTAATTATAATACTTATTTTAACAAAAAAAATTGAAGATACTGTATATATTTCAAATTATTACTTACGTAACATTTAACAAAACTCAAAGAAAAAAAAAAAAACATAAATGAATTTTTGCAGAACGGAGAAATCCATAATAATTTCAAGCAATTGAAAGTAATTTATTGCAAAATTAAAATACAACTAAATCATTTTTTGTTGTCTAGATCATTTTGCCAGTGTAATTCGGAGGCAATTGGGGTATGATTACTATGATCACTAATGCCTGCTAATTGCTTGATATTAATAACAAATCTCAAGCTAATAAATTAAAAGGTAATTTCCAGTAGTTCCATGCAATTCGTAGTAATTTACTCATTTTTAAAAACAATATCTAAGTGTGAGAGTGGTAGTTGTTAAAGCGACTCACTCAGTAAAGATAACGATCTTGTCTCTGATCCGAGACGTAGCTGAGGGATCTGAGAGACAGCGATCGACACATCTTCAGGAATGTTTAATGAGACGCAAGATGCAGGGCTATTTCTAAGCAGCATGAACAAAGTTCACTTGTCTTGGCTGGGTGAGTGATAATGCTTCATAAGGTGAAGTGGCAGTCTGTTAATTTAGCATGCGAGACACAACGATGTGCGAATTTGAGGCGCTCTCATGATCCAAATGAGGTTTCAGGAGACACTGCGGAACCAGCCAGCCAGAAAAGCAAACCAGGACAAGAGGCAGAGCCCCAGAGCTTGCGCAGTCTTCCTCCCTCCAAGACGGCTTAATTGGTCCGCCTGTCACCTTGTCCTGCTAGGCGTGACAGCAGGGTACCGAGGATCTGTCCTCCAATTCCATTCCCTCTTCGCAACACCCACGTTTAGCCGTGCCGCTGGGATTCGCTCTCATTTCCATGGGGAAAATGTTATAATTCCATGTAAATAGGTGTTAGGCTTCAGTCTCCCTGGGAGGTCTTTGAGCCACTGGCCAGCCTCCTCGCACTGGTCAGTTGAAACTTCCGTCAAGGCAATGCTGAAAGGAGGTGTTGAAGCTTCGTGCCTCTTCCAAGGGTTGAGATGAAACAGAAGTGGCTGCAACGTGAGGCAAGATCATCATCCCTGTAACTGAGCCCTGCACTGAGCTTCTGAATGGGATTGCCATTGAGCATCACATGGAGTGTTCTTGTACGGGTCTGTGTAACTCCTTACAGGACTCTAAACTGGCCGCGCACATCCGCTCACTCCGCGGGTCTCCAGCGTGCACGCTTGTGTGACACCACAAACGTTTTCATTTTAAAACCCGACCTCTGGTACTGCACGAGGTTAAAGAAAGTACGCAGTTTGCTTGCCTTCACCTCCAGGACACCTGTTACACTTGCACTTCCTTCCTGGGTCATTTCACTTCAGCAGTGTGCTTCGGGGTCAAAGCATCTTACTGCCTGCAAAACTTTAACATTGTAACTGTGCGTAATAACATTGGAACGCTGTGTCAGCACATGTGGATTTGCTAAGTAACTGCAATGCAGATACACAGTGTGACTCTTAAGCCATGACTTTGCATCTCCTCTGTACTACTGGGTCTCCTCTCAGTGACTTAGTAGTACCATGGAGCCAAAGCAAGGATCTTTATGATAAGCGAGTCAGGTAGGCATTATATAAACACACAGCCTAGCATGTCAAATCGAATCACTCTGTCTTTGCAGAATGATTTGTTCTTGTATGCATGGAGAATGCCCAGCCCCCCCCATTCAAACATATCCAAGACAGACAGCCAATTAACCCCAGGACCCCGCTATAGGCTCCTTCAGATGGTGATAGCGCTGACACAATCGTCAAAGCACGCCCTCAATTGCCTGGGCAGCGATGTGAATGAAGGGAGGCGAATATTAAAACTGCTTCAAAGCACGCTCCATTGTGCCCTAATTATACACTTACCTGGAAAGAGAAAGCTGTGAAACTGGCAGTGGATTCTCAGCTTTACATAGTGCTGCTGACACAGAATGGGAAGCAACTGCTTAACCCCTATAGCAACAGAATGCACTTGTAAGGGCTTGGCTTCTCAGCCCATTGAAGTTCATGGAGTAGCCCTGGACACAAACTGTGAAATGCCTTGGACACGTTAATATTAGGCATCATGAAGCTCACGCTATTTTTTCTTTTTGGATTGGTACAGTCGTCTGGAAGTTACATTTGCTGGTTGAAAAGATGGCGGCTTCAGAATTAAAGCAAAAATTCCAGTTTTAAATCTTGCTCTGGCTGCATGTCAGGGAGTGAGCTTGGAACTGTAGATTCACTGCAGTTCTCTCGCCTGCCTGCAGGGGTAGCTGCGTGCAGTGAGCGAGGGAGGCTGGTGCCGTACAGAAAGCGCAGTTCTCTGGCCTGCCTGCGGGGGCGTGTGAGTGTGCTGTGATCAGCTCTGATACAGTAATGGAGAGACGGGGGGACTTCCAGGATGGTTCACAGCAGTGGGAGCAGGGTACTTTCGAGGTGAGCTCACACGCGGCCCCAAGCACACTCGCAGAGGTTATTTCCACATTCGGAAAAAGAAAGTAGCTGAGAAGCTTGGCTCAGTATGCTACAAAATATACAAGGAACAATGAAGGGGGATGCGAGTAGAAAGCAGATAATAAGGGTGTGGTTCTATCAAGGGGTTCTGGTGGCACTGATAAACCACAAGAGCCTTACTTATGTATTTCTTGTCTTTTCCCTCTTCCTTGGTTTATTTCACAACCCCCCCCCCCCCCCTCCCTCCGCCCCTCTCTGGGGAATATAGTGGAGACAGCTACACAGCTGCCTGTCTAATTTCCATTTTTCCCTATACCTTATCCGATTGTGATCAAACTTGCCAAGGACATCGGAATCCGCGGTCAGATGGAGGCTCTCTCTCTGTCCGTCCGTCCGTCCATACGTATCAAACTTACATTTTTACACGACTCTGACGAAACACATGCAATTGGGGTTAAACACACTTTCCTTTGGATGTTCATGAGTAACACTGAGAGCAGTTGACTTGTGTGGGTTCAGAACTTTTGGGATTGCTTCGTTCCTTTAAATGAATGACTTGCTTTCTAGGGTCTTGCACCCAATTGAGAATACTCTACATACATCCCCGCTGATGGGGATGCAGTTGAGGCGAGCGGTCGTGCATTTGTCGCACTTTTGATTTTTCAGTATAGCTACATAATCTGGGGGGATATGGATGCTGTCTGATTGTCTTTCCAATTAGCTGTCCGTCAAACTTCAATTAGGATGATTATGTTGGAACCCGAGGGGTCTGCGGACG
This sequence comes from Acipenser oxyrinchus oxyrinchus, assembly GCA_030684275.1. Classification (NCBI taxonomy): domain Eukaryota; kingdom Metazoa; phylum Chordata; class Actinopteri; order Acipenseriformes; family Acipenseridae; genus Acipenser; species Acipenser oxyrinchus. Next base: position 9,367,267 of record CM060283.1, on the reverse strand, counting down.
GTGTTTGCTTGCTTGTCTCTCTGTCACGCTGCATTTTGTACAAGATATCTTGAAAAGCACTTTTCTGGACAAAACATAAATCTCGCCCCGTCTCGCTTTCCTCACTTCTCAGGAGCAATGGTTTGTTATTATTATTATTTGTTTATTTAGCAGACGCCTTTATCCAAGGCGACTTACAGAGACTAGGGTGTGTGAACTATGCATCAGCTGCAGAGTCACTTACAACTACGTCTCACCCGAAAGACGGAGCACAAGGAGGTTAAGTGATTTGCTCAGGGTCACACAATGAGTCAGTGGCTGAGGTGGGATTTGAAACAGGGACCTCCTGGTTACAAGCCCTTTTCTTTAACCACTGGACCACACAGCCTTGTCATTCTTGTCTTTTGAGCAAGAATGATCATTGCTCAAAAGAGCCAGCTTCCCAATGCTTCGGTATGTTTAACACACCTTTGTCAAGGGAAAGTGCATTCGGAAAAAAAACCAAAAAAAAACAGTGGAGGTACTTATAGGCTTTTGATGCCATGGCAACTACACTCACATTTCTATTTAAAATGAATTCATGTGTTTGTCATTTACTACACAGTTAATGATGTAAGGATCTACTATTCCCTTCTATTTAAACCTCCTGGCATCGTGGGATCTGAGCTGATGTTGCTTCATAAAGTCGAATGAAACCTGCTGAATAATGTTACCTTAACATATTGAATTACACACTGCTTTGTAGTTGAAGAATGTGACTTAATCTAACATGAAATACTGTACTACTATTATGGCTTCCGGTAGACACCTGCAATATCATGTTGTAGTTTCTTTGATTACATAATGTTAAATAAAAGATCTCAATTAAATTCAGACAGTTTTGTCTCAATCCAAAAATTCTAGATAATGCAAAACCTGTGGCCGCAGCTGTAGGTCATTCATTTAATTTTTTTTTTATTTTTGCATTTCTCATGTTTGATTGATGATTCTGTATTCTTTTATATAATCCTAACCTTTCATATTTTATTTTGTTACATATTAGGCAATTATATATATATTTAATGTATATTTATATAATGTATATTTATTATGGTCTGTCTCTTTAAGAACTCCTTGTAAGGCTTTTTTGAATCAGTAAGTTTTGAGAGCTGTTTCAGACTATACTGCGGGTCTTCAGCCCTTTAAAGATGACTTCTTCATCTCTCTCTCTCACTGTGGGACAGGATGCAACAATGAAATCTTTTTTAGGTTCATGAGAATTCCCCCTCCTGTTTCTGCAGGAAGTGAAAACTTGTATTTCTTGCAGACAGAAGTCAACAGATAGCTGTGGCTCTCTCAGTGCTGCAGGAATTGCAAATCCGAAGAGACTGAGTCACACATTCATACCTCCCTCGCACTCAGTGAGGCGCGCTGACCTTTCTCAAGCGATAATTCCCCCAATTTCATATCTGAAACCAGACCAACAAAAATAGCAACAAAAACAAAAAGCTGTCAGCTGAATTCAAACCAGACGCCCTAGAATCCAAAAACCCAAGCGGGGTGCCCTGGGGTGCAGTTGAGACCATCTCATTTGGGACAGTGTGTTCCGGTAAGTCTGAATGCGGAGGAGAGGTCATTTTGGTTTGGTTGTACATTCCAAAGGCCTGAATTGAGTCAAACATATGACATCACTTTCAACCAATCATATTGCTTTCAGGTGTACACTGACAGTGTGTGTGGTGCTGAATGGAGGAAACTTCCATAGTCAAGGACATTTTAGCAAAGGTCTGTATCTATGTGATTCTGGGGCAATTGATACCTACTTTACCCAATCAAACCACTCCTTAACTGAATCAATATCTTGGAACCCTGAACAGATAACTGTCCGACATTCAGAAATGTGCTAATTTAAGTCTATCAACCTAGCTGTCGATTAGTCTATATATTACACCACCCTAGATTTCGATATGGTCGGAATATTAGCACCTATTTAAGACGCTGCCACTTGACCCCCAGTGGGTGTAAGAAACACTGCGTGTGTTTGATGTACTTCCTAAATGATGTTGAGAGAAGACCTGCTTGAAACAGTCACCGGGACGTGACGACCGAAACAGAAGGTTGATAGATTGATAGAAGCAGACGAGTACGCTCGTTACAGGGCGCCTGGTGCTGCTCTTGAAGTGGGTGCAGTGGCCGTGTCCCAGGCTGGACCCCCCTCCCCTCCGTCCTGCCGTGAGGGGCTGCTCTTCACTGCCCTCGTCTCCGGCTCCCATGTCTCCTCTCACACACATCATTTGCTTCAATTGACTCGTCCGTGTGACTGCGTCCAAGCCATCCTTAATGGGCTGTGAGCGTGGACGGGGGGTTGATGTAGCGAGGAAACCAGAGTCGTTTGTCACCCTGCGGGGGGGCATTTATTCTTTTTATTAAAATGTTGACATGTAACCCTTTTTTTTTACTGTCTAACGTGTTTTGATATAAGTGGATCTGTTTCTAATGGAAGGTGGTGGTCATAGTGTAGATGGAGCGGTCAGACCACAAAAGCACACAGTTCTGTGCATCAGAGCCGTGATTTCTCAGGCAGGCAGTGAAGGGTTAACTGGTTGTGTCCTTGTCATGATTGTTTAGGAGTTACATTGCAGTGCTGTGTTGGTTTTCCTCAACAAATGAAATCCGGTTGCACAATAACGAGCCCTAACCGACTACCTGCTTACCACACAGCACGAGGGGGGGGGGGCTTAGTGGGGAGAGCATGGGCCTGGGAGCTGGGAGGGTAGGGTTAGGGTTGATCCAGGAAGTCTAACAGATCACCTATGAGATTTCTTTAACCAAACAGGACCAGACGTCGTGTTACTAAATGCAAATTGTGATGCCATAGGCCATATTTTCAGCATCGCATCGTATGGGCCCAGATACAATCACAGTACTTATCCATAGGTTATAAAATAATTCAATATAGCTTTATCTTCGATATCATAAGTAACACCCTTATACTGCCTGTTTGTACCCCGTGCGCGGCTCACACGTGATACACAGTCACGATAACTCCCTGTGGAGTCATTCTTTTAACTTTTTCCAAACAAAACTATTCTCGCGAGAGCCAACCTCGATTCAAGCACCCCTGAGCTTCCTGGAATACCTTAATATCACATCAGTTAATAGATCTACACAGCGTTATGATATTGGTAATTGTTTTGGGGGTGGCATTGGAGTGGTTAGGGCATTGTGCAGCGCTCTGCTTGGGTAGACCGCAGGCCCTAGTCTGTGCACAGCTATGTGGGTGCAGGCAGTGGTGCTTGTGTGTAAATATTTAGAGGAGGCGTAGAACACGCGCGCCGAAGACAGAGCATCTTCCCCATCGAACAAGGGGACCTCCCTGCTGCCAGCATCTGCACTGTCATTAAACTGAGAGTCCTGTACGGCACACAGCCTGGGACAGTCCCGCTGCTGAGAGGAGGGACAGGCAGCCATTAAATAACTACCCACCCCCAGCTTAAACCAGCCCAAGAGTGGGTAACCTTTTAAAATACCAAGCACTTCAATCAATTCGAAAATAAACTCCACACAAAGAGTAATAATGTACAGCTATGGCCAGGTGCTTTGCATCCCCCTATAGAATGAACTGCTTCAGAAAGTCGAATGAAACCTGCTGAATAATGTTAACATATTGAATCACTGCTTTGTAGTCTTCCATATACTGACAAATTGAAACATGTGACATTTCTAACATGAAATACTGTACTGCTATTATGGCTTTCCGGTAGAAATATTTGCGATATCATTTTGTAGTTTCTTTGATTACATAATGTTAAATAAAAGATCAAAAATTATGTTCACATAGTTTTTAATTAAATGTTCCAATCCTAAAATTCTAGGTGATGCAAAACATTTGGCCAGCGCTGTATGTACCTTCATATGCCCTAGATTGTAACTTATGCTAAAAGGAGCGTTTCAGAAAATGGATGTAAACATTTAAAAGTGACATTTTTCAAGTTTTGTCAGTTTTTTTGTTAAGTATATGGAAAACTACAACGCAGTATGTAAGTCAATATGATAACATTATTCAGCAGGTTTCATTCGACTTTATGAAGCAGAATTAGCTCATTCTACAAGGTGATGCTAAACTTTTGGCCAGAGCGAGAGACTGAGAGAGATAATTAATAAACAGACACTCGTGGGGAAGTTGTAACTGATTTCTCTCTTGCCAGTGTATAACATTTGAAAAGGGCTACTGTACAGTGTGCTGGGCATTAGACCATTAAACTGTGAACGAGCTGTATGAAACCCTGCTAACAGCAGAGCTGACAGAGAGTGACGGTTTCACTGTGCTTCGCGGCCTTGGCTTTCTGCTTTCAGGTCTTGTGATGCTTCTCACAAGTAGGGGATCAACATGGTGTAGGCTGGCATAGGGGCATGACGTCGTGCTCAAACCAGATGGCAGATTCACTGATAAGGCAGCATCTGTGCTCCGGCACTCTGATTCAGATGACTGGGATGATTGCAATCTAAGGATTGTTTGAATCACAGTTCTTCTGAGCTGATTTGAACACATATACAGGAATTTACGTTTTGTTATGTATACAACTAAACTTAAAACGCACAGCTATGGCCAAAAGTTTCGGATCACCGAGAATATCAGGATTGAGACGGAGATTTCCAAGCTGTGGAAAATCTAATGAAACGGGTGTCAGTCACACCTGACGCTTTCCTGTAGTTGACTTTGGATGCCAGTATCTCCGACGCACTTGATCACAGCTCAGCTCGTCAGAAACGACTCCTACACTGTAATTAACAGGTTTCATGGTGTTCCAATGAAGAACCTCAGTCAAATGCGTACTCTAAAAGATGAGTGGTATGCTACAGTAGTTTTGTTACCCTCCTGAAAAATAAATGCTAAAAAGGAGTAAGGCTTTATCACTGCGCCCTTGAGATAAACTTTCCATTTCAGCTTCAGCTGTGAATCATCTCTGGAGGATCCCGTTGAGTAGGTGGGTAGAGGAGACCCTGATACAGGAACGTCCCAACCAAGTTTCATTACAATAAAAAAAAAAACTTTCTCTAAATTATATGACAGGCATATTATTATTATTATTTGTTTATTTAGCAGACGCCTTTATCCAAGGCGACTTACAGAGACAAGGGTGTGTGAACTATGCATCAGCTGCAGAGTCACTTAGAATTACGTCTCACCCGAAAGACAGAGCACAAGGAGGTGAAGTGACTTGCTTAGGGTCACACAATGAGTCATTGGCTGAGGTGGGATTTGAACCGGGGACCTCCTGGTTACAAGCCCTTTTCTTTAACTACTGGACCACACAGCCTCCATATGGACAGACAGAGTCTGAAAATGCAGCCAGATTCTGCTTATCAATATTACAGAAAGGCCTTTACAAGTTTCATTGGAATTGGTTCTCTCAAAAAAAGTGTGAGTATACAGACAGACAGACCATCCACGTACCACCAAATGATGCTTAATAGCTTGTTTAAATAACTTGTGTATCACTACATGGCAAGTGGTTCTCTCGATGTCTGCGAAATTCCTAAGTGTGACAGACATACGCCCACCTTCACTGTACCCCCATCGCGTCAACCATGTCAGCGCTCAATCAACTCAAAGACTGCGCTGATAAACCCTGAGCTGCTGGAAGCCGTTCACTGTGCTCGTAGCTCAAGCACATAACCTCCGCCCCCGCTCCCCAGCTCAGCTCCGCAGCATCTTGGCATGGTCTGCAATCTTTGACTTAGAGAGATCCTGCGCTAGGCAAGTAACTTAGCACCTAAAATGATTACCGAACATTAATAGGCTTATAAAAACACGGGTATTACTGAAAGGTTAAAAAAAAAAAAAGGTTTTAAAATGAATTCTCTAATCTCTCTAACATTTTCACAGAAAAAAAAAAACTCCTAGTTTTCGATAGACGAGTCCATTGGAAGTTTGGTGGAAGTAGAGTCTAAACTGCCCTGCTGACTTCCTGTGTTACGGGCAATAGGGCCCCACCTGATTCCGTTTTTAACAGCAGTCTCACTTTTCCATCCTACCTCTTATTTCTTTAAGAACAATGCCTGCAATCCGAGTGCAAGCCCTGTCCTGAATCAAGGTCCTAAAGCAGCACAGATTGGGTCTTTGTCGACCAGGGTCCTCCGATATATACTTCAGTATATCGAAGCGTACTGGTTTGGACAAAGCTATCGTTTGGTACCTCAGCATGTTACAAACGCACCCTGCTTTTCATTGATAAATGATTTCAAACAAGTGAAACAATCTCCCCCCCCCCCCCGTCGGAGATCCTAACTGGGGCTGACTGAGTCCCAATTCGGTCAGATCTCAATCAGCCGCCAATGGAAACAAATGGGACTGGTTTCAAAACTCTCTCACCCCGACAGATGGAAACGTGGCATTAATAATAATAATAATAATAATAATAATAATAATAATAATAATAATAATAATAATAATAATAATGTAGATCGTGGGATTAGCATAATCCCTAAATCCTGGAGCCGCTGGGATGGGATGACAAACCCTAACTCAGCCCCTTTACCCCCTCCCAAATAAAAGTGATCACTCAGAGTTTTTCCCCTGGGCCTCGATCGGTTTGATTTTCCTGTGTCTCAGCAGAGCGGGTGGCCTGTGCTAATTGAAGCCATTTGGAATGTCACTGTGTCCACGGTCCTGCTGTAATGACCAGAGATGAGGCTCCCACCTCCTCATTAATCACCAGACTCACAGCTCACAGGCTCGGGACTACAGGAGCCAAAGTGCTGCCTTAGCATTGCGTCAGGGGGCTGCTGTGGTGAGAGTGGGAGTCAGCATACAGGCAGTGCTGGCAAGAGCTTTGGGATACACTGCACTGGTCTTTCACCCCAGGACGGTTGTCCTAAAAGGTTCCGCCACCGTCTATTTTATTATAGTCTTGGAACGTTTTTTTCATTATAGGTGCAGGATTGTCTATTAAAAACTTCGGACGAGAAAAGACCTCAAAGTAATTGCAGCTGACAAAACAGGTCCATAAGTCTTCCCAATTTTTCCCTTCCATTCTCTACATAGATCTCGAATCGTGCTACTGGCTGAAAGCATGTCGGTCAATAGGGGAGAGCAACCACATTAATCACAGTGCTGATGGGAATGAGTTATAAAGATGGGTTGAAAGTATAATTAGCGGAGGGGTGGGGGGGCATGACTGAAGTCTTTAAAATCTTAAAGGAGTGGACACACAGTAGTTAACCCTAAACAATACTTTAAGCGCAGCACAGAAACCAGGACCAGAGGACACCCAGTTGGAAAATAAGACTTAGACCCCGGCTTCGCAAAGTTTTGAGACCAATCGGCTGCTAGATAGCAGACCAGCACTGATGAGACGAATGGTCTCCTCTCGTTGGTACATGTACTTATGTTCTTAATGTGACTCAGCAGCGTGGTGTGTGGTGGAATCCCCCTGGTGTGGTTAATGCAACGCTCAGCACAGGTGACCCATACTCTGCAAGAACAGCAGTGTTTGTCATGATTAAGGGTTTCCACCTTTCAAAGCGGTCAAACCTGAGTGGTTTGAGTCCAGGGGTAATTCTGCTGGTTAGTACGAACTAACCGATTCTCAGGAACACTCAATAAATAGAACACATAACCGTGCTAATTCACCTCGTCCCTAAACACAAAAACAAAAGACACCGGACTTTAGAGCAGAACCGAATATGTTTAAAAGAATGGATTCTTTTCTTGCCCACGTTTTTGTAAACCCTTTCCATTCTACCTTTTAAGGCGTTCTAATTGAGTGTAACTGTAATGTGAGTTTGGCTGGGTGCGGGGGTTTACTCTGTTTTTGGCTGGCGGTACAGCCCGAGAGAGAAGCGAACGAGGTGCCAGCAGATATTTGAAATGCAAACACCCTGCCTGCCCTGCAATCTTGCCAGCCTTAGTGATCAAACACTGGGGCAAGTCTCCCCACGATTTAGGGACGTGCTGGGAAGTGGTGCCAGTTCTTTTCAAGATTAACAGTTGAACTATAAATAGCAGAGAGGGGCCGCAGTCAGTGTGCTGTTTTGAGTTATTTTAAAACAAGCGTTTCCATTTCCCCATTCTGCCCTCTCATGGAAAGTGCAGCCTGTGTGTGTGTGTGTGTGTGTGTGTGTTTAATAAATCAGGTACTTTCATCTGCAGTGCTGGAAAGTGCTGATGCCATACAGATAGTGACTCATGGCGTGGCGGAGCAAGTTTGCCTCACTTCCTTATCGACAGGAAGGAGGGGCGGGGCTTCAGAGACAGTTTCATTGATGGTCTAGAAACCTCTGAGAATTGCATCACAGGAACACATCTACAAAGCTTGAGCCAGTTTACATTTTAAAAAAAGCTTTGATTACCTTGCCTTTTTCTGAGTAGTACTGTTTACACAGAGTTCAGATTGAATCATTTTCCTTAAGCTGAGTGACTGCCCACTATGCATTTATTATTTATTAATTTAGCAGATGCCTTTATCCAAGGTGACTTACAGAGACTAGGGTGTGTGAACTATGCATCAGCTGCAGAGTCACTTACAACTACATCTCATCCGAAAGACGGAGCACAAGGAGGTTAAGTGACTTGCTCAGGGTCACACAATGAGTCAGTGGCTGAGGTGGGATTTGAACCGGGGACCTCCTGGTTACAAGCCCTTTTCTTTATCCACTGGACCACACAGCCTCCTCACAGCATGGTTTGCCAAATATGCTTTAGGGTGCCCATAGCACCTATGCATTCTTGCAGCATGCTCTGTTATAGTTTGCGATGCTTTACGGAGGTAAGGGAAAGGGCGAGGTTAAGCACTGTGTCCTGACAGTGACCCCGGTTCTGTTTGCAGGGGTGGTGTAACCTTTTGGAGGTGAATCACTCATTTTCATATCAGTCATCACAACAGCACACACGCAGCGCAGCAGCCTCTAACGCTGAGGGAACAAGGAGTCACTCTGTGGCTTGGAACTTGTTTTCAGGAGACTAGGTTTCAGGCTACTGCACGGCACACCAGGGGAGACTTGGGGGTTTGATACAGCAACCTCAAACTAGGGTCTCCTGGAACCAGGTTTCAAGCCGTTGTTCCTGAAAAAGTGGCTTTGTGTTCCCTCAGCTTTAAGGGGAGGCAGGCCCATTCCAGCCATGACTCTCCGATTTCTGCATTTCTGACAATCACAGATTGATTCAGAAATACCGAAGATGCGTCATTAGCACAGTCTGCTTTTATCTTTCTAGTTACTAAGCTAATGGCGACAAGGCTATTGTGGAGACGCATGTGTTTTAATTATATCGCTCGCCTGACCCTCTTTCTCATATGTCAGAAATACATTAGTAAAAATACCATGTGCAATAGTTTTTCTGAATCAGACGGGGGACAAGGGATTAACACTTGGTGTACCAGAGATAAAAAAGTAATTTGAATGTACTTTTAAAAGTTTGTATGCCATTAAATCATTTCTTTACTAGACACTTGAGATCATTTTACAAGCCTTTCACTCCAAATAACTGGTTCCACAGCCTCTGATCAGCACTAATCTTTGACTGTCCAATGTTATTTTGGAAAGGCAGCCCGAGATTAGTGCTAATTGGGATCTGTTAAGCCAGGTACAATCTAAATGACTCATTTCTATCAAAAGGAGAAAAATGAAAATGCTTGTGGACGTTTTATTTAAGGCAGGGTAAAGTAAGGATTTGTTATTTCTCGTTTGTAACACAAAAGGTTGCTTTTTTACGTTTTGAAAAAAATTGAGTAATTTTCAATTTCTGGGGCAGACAACACTTTTCTGCCACTGCACTAAAGATTCACTTCCTGTGCCACAGTTAATAGGGCCTCCACCTCAAGCTTTGATTCCTCCTTTAATGGTTCAAATTATCCTGGCGTCTGACACAGGTCGGGGTGGCAGGGTGAGGGGGAGGACTCTGAAAGCACAGCGGCCCCTCCACCTGACCCTGTGTTCAGGGAGTCACTAATATCCCGTGGAGGTCAACGAGCTGCGGGCTGGCGCAGATTACCTCTCGCTGTCCGCCTGACAGCCCTCGCTCACCTCGTAATGAGAGGGCGGCCAGGTCAGTCCGCTCACTGCGCTTTCAGATCCTGCTTGTGTCCTTAGATACAGACGAAATCCCACAAACGCTCAGGAGACACAAACAGGGGAAGACTGTTTAACCTGCTGCCTTCTTACCTGATTGAGATGTGCAAGTTGAGCACAGAGCAGAGGGAGGCTGTTCAGGGAGTATAAGAGCCTCTCTTCTCTGCTCCGCCAGCACAGAGCAGAGGGAGGCTGTTCAGAGAGTATAAGAGCCTCTCTTCTCTGCTCCACCAGCACAGAGCAGAGGGAGGCTGGTCAGAGAGTATAAGAGCCTACCCTTTCTCTTTCTCTGCTCCACCAGCACAGAGCAGAGGGAGGCTGTTCAGAGAGTATAAGAGCCTACCCTTTCTTGTTCTCTGTTACAGCAGCACAGAGCAGAGGGAGGCTGTTCAGAGAGTATAAGAGCCTCTCTTTTCTGCTCCACCAGCACAGAGGGAGGCTGTTCAGAGAGTACAAGAGCCTCCCTTTCTCATTCTCTGCTCCACCAGCACAGAGCAGAGGGAGGCTGTTCAGAGAGTAGAAGAGCCTCTCTTCTCTGCTTCACCAGCACTAAGAAGACCCAAAGTGTGGAGGAGCTGTAGGTTTTGTTAAGGGAACAACAATTTCGTTTTTGTTTTTTATGGTATGACTGTTTAAATAGTCATCACTCAAAATAGCAAGTACAATATTAAAGTACACCAAATGATTCACGGGGGAAAAAAATTCATACATTGATTCATACATTCGGAAAAAAAAAAAAAAAAAAAGAACACTACCAAAAAGGAATTTAATGTATTTTTCATAAACTGTGATGCATTGAAATATTATTTTACTCCAGCTAAGCCCATGTTAAATATAGGACGGGATCCCTACAGATACAGCTGCATAAAGGTTTATAATCAATCCTATTCCTTCACCCCCTCTGCATTGCTTCCAGGGCTTGGAGCTACGGCTTAGCAGGCTGGATCGAATCCACAACACAGAGCGATGTTTCAGGGCACAGATTGTATTTCTGCACGTCAGGAACGAAATGCCAACTGGTTGCAATACACAGCCTTCTGGATTTCAACAGTGGGAGCTAGCGTACACCTGCAAGCCTCCCTGCGGACAGAAACCCAGGGGAGGCAAGCTCTTTGACATTCAAACTGCTCTGCTCACCTCGTATTCAACTGTGATCAAACCCAGTAAGGACATTCTTTAGCACATGTTACTGTGAGTCCGGGAATATAAGGAGGCTCCTGTCAGTCTTTATATACGTCACACTGACATTTGAACTTGTATGAACTCTTACCCAGTTGTGCTATTCTTTACTGGGGGTATTTAAACAAAATCGAAATTGGAACCAAGACAATAAAAAAAAAAAAAACACAACCACAAGAAAATGATTTTGTTTACAAGTCCCAACCGGAGTTATTCATTTGTGTTGACGAGGCTGTTGAAACACTGAAACAATGCAGTGATATTTTGGAAGCAGCCAGCCTCTCCTCCTGCTGTTTTAAAAGAGAAAGTGTTGCAGGAAAGCGTTTCTCCGCTTGGGTTTCACAGCCGGCCTCGATCGCTTCAGCAACACGTTTCATTTCCAGCCCTGCTGCTCTTTTGTCTCGAGCAAGTCGGCTCAGAATGCAACGAGAGCCGGCAGGTTTCACACAGAGAGTCGGTTCAGAATGCAGTGAGAGCCGGCAGGTTTCACACAGAGAGTCGGTTCAGAATGCAGTGAGAGCCGGCAGGTTTCACACAGAGAGTCGGTTCAGAATGCAATGAGAGCCGGCAGGTTTCACACAGAGAGTCGGTTCAGAATGCAGTGAGAGCCGGCAGGTTTCACACAGAGAGTCGGTTCAGAATGCAGTGAGAGCCGGCAGGTTTCACACAGAGAGTCGGTTCAGAATGCAACGAGAGCCGGCAGGTTTCACACAGAGTCGGTTCAGAATGCAGTGAGAGCCGGCAAGTTTCACACAGAGAGTCGGCTCAGAATGCAACGAGAGCCGGCAGGTTTCACACAGAGAGTCGGTTCAGAATGCAGTGAGAGCTGGCAGGTTTCACACAGAGAGTCGGTTCAGAATGCAACGAGAGCCGGCAGGTTTCACACAGAGAGTCGGTTCAGAATGCAGTGAGAGCCGGCAGGTTTCACACAATTGTTTATTGAATCTACCACTTATAAGCAGGGATTTAAATCATCCCACCTGCAACTACAAACTGTCCTGCTGTCTTTCACATTGACATTGTTATTGTGCCCTTTGCCATTGGTTGGGAAGAGGTTTGGCTGGAATCCAGTCCTGATCACCCCAGTCTATCACAGCTAGATTCTTATGACTGTTCCAACCTGTTTGCAATGCTTCTCTGACTCATAACAGTAGGAGACACATGCACAGTGTCCGGAGAGAGGTCACAAAAAGCTAAGAAGCGAGACAGGGTGTGAAAAGCCAGACAGTGGGTGAAGGGAAGCTGGGTGGCACGCAGCTCACAGCACTAGAAACATATTCATGAAACTACACCCACCCAGATTGAAGCTTTCTGTTAAAATCATTGTTAAACCATTTTGCAAGAACATATACAAATATATATATATGTATACCTGCTGTGTAAATGATGTATTTATTTATTTGGCAGACGCCTTTATCCAAGGCGACTTCCTGGTGTTAAAGGGCAGTACAGAGTTACGATGCAAGCTTAACCTATGATACAGTACCATTTACAGTAAGTGCAAATAATACTACTAAAATACAGTACGAATTAGGATGCAGCTAGTTATATCTACAATGGCATAACAGTAGTGCAATTGTGCATTAACTGAAGATCTGATAAAAGCATTTCATATTAAATGTAGTTCCAATATGTACATTTCTACAATTATTTTGTTGATATTCTTATAAAACGCTTTTCAAATAAATTGTACATCTGCTGCAACATATCACAGTATGTTTATTTAAACCCTGTGCAATGATAAAAGGGTTTCATTGGAGGAGTTAGTCCACATTTATACAGAAATGTGGTGAATTGCCTGTCCCATGGCTACTAAATCCTTTCCCAAGTATGATCGATAACTATTGAACACTACTTTTTGCAATCATTCAGAGTCATTCTTTCTAGAATTACTAAATATTTATATATATTTTTTTTTATTAGTCTTTGTTAAACTGCTTTCCAAGTCCAAGTGCTTCTCTTCAATTATAGTCGCCTTCCATAGACACCTGTACCGCAGCCAAAGAAAGATCCAGCGCCACCTAGTGCCCAAACACTTTGGGCCAAATTTCCTTTTGTTTTTCTGCCAATACACTTGCTGTGCACTAGGTGGCGCTGTTTGCTATGCTGCTCTAGCCTGTGTTACGCGTATATATGGAGTGTAACTAGCACTGAAGAGCAGCTACTGAACTCATAATGAAGTCATTTACACAGATTTATCATTTTTAAATAAAATGTAAAACACAGTATTTTAATAATTACAATAAAAACTACTAAGAAGTGTTTTTTTTTAAATCACAAAAGTAAAAAAAAAGAAAAATGTGAAGCTTTTTACTTTTTAACTTTTCAGCACTGAATACCTGCAAAAAGTTAACCCAACTGTAACTGCAACATGGGCTAGAGATCAGGTCTGCTCTGCAGAGGTGAGTAACTGAGTTAAATTCATACTAGTCCATTTTTACTAGTCTACCACTTGCTGCTTCCTGCTACCTAATCGCTTCCTGTCCTGTAGGTTCCATGATGTGATTGCAGCCAGACCACTGGAGTGAATCTGACCTACATCGCAGGAAGTGGTTAGCTACCAGGAAGCAACAGCCATTAGAATAGTTTGTGTTCATTGTCTCAGAAAGCATAAACTGGCGGCTTTTTTAGTGAGTTTATTAAACCCCTAGTGCAGTTAAAAAGACTCTGAGTCAGATAATAATAATAATAATAATAATAATAATAATAATAATAATAATAATAATAATAATAATAATCCCTTTGCAGTCAATGGAAAGTGTAGTGTGTCTGGCTTGTCTAGACTGCGTCTGTCTCTCGTTGAACTGCTTTGACCTCTACTTTTGATTTTTCACATTGGTTTCCAAGAACTAAATATACAAGAGTGAAAAGGACTGAAGACCGCAGGGCTAAATGAGGAAAGCGTTGCTGCTAATTCTGCTCTCCAGTGGAGGAAATACGTCAAGGCCTGGAGAGGAAGTAGGCGTCCCTGACCGCCACCACAACACAGCAGGAAGCCACACGTCGATCTGCAATGGAACAAACTGGGACCGAAACGCTCCGCTGTCATCTCTGCAGGGGGGGCGGTGGGGTTGGGGAGGGGAGGGGTTAATTGAGGGGAAAATTCTATTTTATTTGCATGCTTCTAGTTTTATTTCCATTGTAAGTAGTTTACTGATTTGAGGTATTTGTGTAAACCAATTCTGTGAACTAGCAAAAAGGTAAAATGCTAACTTGGTGACAAGGTCATACAGCTGTGCAGCCACAGGGTTTGATTTTCAGGGATGTCTGAATCGCTGAGAGAAAAAAAGAACGGCTTGCTGGACACTGAAGGGATGGTAGACAGCAGTGTTGGGGGACGTTTGGGAATTGCAAAACGATAACTGTTCTCCCCGTGAAGGTGGTAGTGTTCAAAGTTTTTCCATCGGCTTTCTCGTCATACCGATCGCTCTGATTTTGAATTGACAGCATGGATGTTGCTGATATACCTGCTTTGAAGTGCATTGAGACACTGCTGGATTTTCCTTCCTGCCCTTCTCTCCACTAGTATAGAACAGGAGCCACACACACACACACACACACACACACACACACACACACACACACACACTGACACACACTGACACACACACACACACTGACACACACACACACACACACACACACACACACACACACACACACACACACACACACACACACACACACACACACACACACACACACACACACACACACACACACACACACACACACACACACTGACACACACTGAGACACACTGACACACACACACACACACACACACACACACACACACACACACACACACACACTGACACACACACACACACACACACACACACACACACACACACACACACACACACACACACACACACACACTGACACACACACACACACACACACACACTGACACACACACACACACACACACACACACACACACACACACACACACACTGACACACACACACACACACACACACACACACTGACACACACACACACACACACACACACACACACTGACACACACACACACACACACACACACACACACACACACACACACACACACACACACACACACACTGACACACACACACACACACTGACACACACACACACACACACACACACACTGACACACACACACACACACACACACACACACACACACACACACACACACACACACACACACACACACACACACACACACACACACACACACACACACACACACACTGACACACACTGACACACACACACACACACACTGACACACACTGACACACACACACACACACACACACACACACTAACACACACATACACACACTGACACACACACACACACAAACACATACACACTCCAGGTCTTACCAGCAAGTCTGATAACAGAGCCACAGCCAAACCCAGCGCGATGAATTGCCTGCTAAGGAGCCAGAAGAGTCTTCCCATCGCTTAACCGTCACGTGCCAGCGAGCAGCGAGGGCCTGTCGCGATTCCTTAATGATCACACAGCGTTTGGATGCGTCCAATTAAAGGAAATAAAACACCCTACTGCACACAAAACCCACACACCTTCCGAGATCCTCTTCAGAGAGTATGCCGTGGTCAGGCAGTGGTTCTGGAGTCTGTGCTAAGGGCTAACGGCAGTGCAGAGGTACCTGCAAAGAGATGGCGTGGCAATGGTAGAAGGCTACCAAAGTGGGAAGGTTTTCGTATTTTGACGTACTAGTAATGGGACACACACTGGTAATTCATTGAAGCAGCAGCATACCAGAGACTGTGGAGAATGCATGTCAGAAACATACTGTACATCCCCCACCATAGCTGTGAATTCAGACTTAGAACCGTCAGTATGATAAGGGAGAATTGTATAGAGTAAGAACTAGAAACAGAATGTTTAATCGTTGGTCTGATAGATTCAGCAGATGAATGCACACGTGTGGCATGCAGTCAGGTGGGTGGACACACAGATCTCCATATATGCCCACAAGCATACATTCTATTACTCAGGGCCAAACAACACACTAAACTATATCTGAAGTAGTTCGTTATGTAAAAATCTGAAGCAGAATATGGTCTTTCAGTGGCCGAGGCGCAGCTAGGGAAATGATGACAGGCGTTTTGTTTTCCTACCTGTGTGGGAGCTTTGCAAATACTCCCCGCTTGTCACTGGATGTGATCCATTTTGCCTGAATTATGCAAATAACGCAGATACGCATCGCAAGCTGAGGCGGCTCGTGGACACTCTCTCTATCCCTGAAGCGTTCCACGGAATCCCCGTGACGTCATCGCCCGGAAAGGCATTCCCAAACAGTGAAGCAAAAGACAGTCCTTATCGGCTATTTATATCCCTGATTTATTTTGGATAAACTTTTAAAGGGTACGGCCACAGCTGTACCACTACTACAACAACAACTAATAATCGTAACAATACTGGTTCAAGGATCCTGAAAGGGCTACCGCCGCTCGCACACGGGTTTGAAGTCGGACACATCCCTACCCCTATTTAATCTGAAACTAAAAACAGCCTCTCTTTATTCCTTAGTTCATTGAAATCCAGAGAGAAGCCCTACAGCCGTGCACGCCCGTCATCCAAGATCATATTCTGGCTCAGATTTGACATAACGCACATATTTAAAAAGTACCTGAAATAACCCACACGTGTTGCTGAGCCGACTTCAGATATGGTTTAGTCTATTATAGTTTCTTATTGTGGGGATATTTGGAGGTGTCTGTCTTTCCCGTTCACCCATCAGACTGCGTGTCACACGAGTGCATTTATCTGGTGGTGACTCGCTTATCAGATCGCAATTAAACATCCCATCCCTAGTATTCTATACAACTCCAGTGAAAGCAGCACCGTCCCGGAATTAAAAGCGAAGTGCATATCTAAGTGGTTCATCAAAGACTTGTGGGCGAGGGACGTTTCGGTGCGGGGCGAGCGATCCCGACTGTTCCCACCTACCTGTCTTGTACAGAAGGGATTCCTCCGTCTCTCTCCCTCTCCCTCTCCCTCTCCGTCTCCGTCTCTCCATCACTTTCTGTCTTTCTCGCTCTGTGTTCTGTGTGTGCTGCCCTCTAGAGGCGTATCAACCAAATGATGAGACTGAACTACACCACTGGTTGTTAGATACTCTGTAGACTTCGGCGATGTTTGTCATAGAGTCGTTTCAACTTTAAAAAAATGACATTTGTTTCTAATAATCTCTTAGATAAAAACTCTATAAGGAACATATCATCATGGATTTGAAAGTGAACATTTATTTTAAGCATTATTGATTACCCTACTATATGTATTGTTTATGTATTTGTAACCGTAGCCCATCTCCCGCAATGTTACTCGGGCTTTGTGATAAGTTCATATCTTTTTTTTTTTAATATAGATATTATAATAACCAGCGGAACGGTGGCGGTGTGAGAGGAAACACTGTTGCTTTTGTTTGTGGAAAAAAAAACGCGCCACAGTCAGTTCCTCTTTTTTTTTTAAGA
This sequence comes from Acipenser oxyrinchus oxyrinchus, assembly GCA_030684275.1. Lineage (NCBI taxonomy): Eukaryota > Metazoa > Chordata > Actinopteri > Acipenseriformes > Acipenseridae > Acipenser > Acipenser oxyrinchus. Next base: position 9,349,552 of record CM060283.1, on the reverse strand, counting down.
AAAGAATATTCAAATAGTTTAACGCAGGCTTTCCAGTGTTACAGAAGCCACAGTGGATAATACTTTCCCTGTTCATATTCAATAGTATTTAGGCACCGAGCCAGAGGATAGAGGATGATATTAAAGGTTTAGGTTTTAAACACCGTTACATATTTAATACAGTTATGATGTTAAAAAGTATCAGCCCCCACAGGTGTTTCCTGTACACGGTTATCAATATTGTAAAATTGATATGAAAATACAATATAACCCCCTGCTGCTGGAAGTCATGGCGCAGGAGAGGTGACTTGTTACATAGTGGCAAATAAGCGGGCGGGGGGGGGATAAAATAAACAAACTGGGCTTTCAACAACACCTGCATATCGACCGTATTTAGAAAATTCTTTTTTGCTCGCGTTCGAGAAAGCGCGCCGGTGTATCGGGCAGTGTCGGGAGATGAGCTGTCCTTCCGCTCTGGGGCCTCTGTCTGCGAGGTTATAAGCTTGAAAACGGACGCAGGCCAGCCCGGCTCTTTTGCACTGCTAACCTCGCTTGCGGCGTGCAGGGTGTGTCATCGGCCGTTCACGCCGATGTAATTACTGGCACAGTCAGACAGTGAACTGGAAAAGGAATAATGTTTTGTTAGCAATGCAAGCATGCATATGGTGTAGCGGGCTGGAGCATACAAGCCTTCAGCCGCTCCGGGAGAGCTCGGGGAAGTTGCTATGCCAGAAGCGGGCTGACTCCTCACTCCAACTCTGAGTGGGAGCAAATCAACTGGTAGCTCACACAGCCCCCTGCGCCATACCTCTGTATAAAATAAGAATGATTAAACAGTACAGATAATCTTAGTGTGATGTCATTTCCATTTGATACAAACTATCTGAAACAAAGACATTTCACACAGCTGGATCGCATCAATATCAGGGTCTAGTGCTCTATATTATAAAGACATTTCAGAGGGCTGGATCGCATCAATATCAGGGTCTAGTGCTATATATATAAAGACATTTCACACAGCTGGATCGCATCAATATCAGGGTCTAGTGTTGTATATTATAAAGACATTTCAGAGGGCCGGATCACATCAATATCAGGGTCTAGTGCTATATATTATAAAGACATTTCACACAGCTGGATCACATCAATATCAGGGTCTAGTGCTATATATTATAAAGACATTTCAGAGGGCTGGATCGCATCAATATCAGGGTCTAGTGCTGTATATTATAAAGACATTTCAGAGGGCTGGATCGCATCAATATCAGGGTCTAGTGCTATATATTATAAAGACATTTCAGAGGGCTGGATCACATCAATATCAGGGTCTAGTGCTGTATATTATAAAGACATTTCAGAGGGCTGGATCACATCACTATCAGGGTCTAGTGCTATATATTATAAAGACATTTCAGATGGCTGGATCTCATCATTATCAGGGTCTAGTGCTGTATATTATAAAGACATTTCAGAGGGCTGGATCGCATCAATATCAGGGTCTAGTGCTATATATTATAAAGACATTTCAGAGGGCTGGATCGCATCAATATCAGGGTCTAGTGCTATATATTATAAAGACATTTCAGAGGGCTGGATCGCATCAATATCAGGGTCTAGTGCTGTATATTATAAAGACATTTCAGAGGGCTGGATCACATCAATATCAGGGTCTAGTGCTATATATTATAAAGACATTTCACACAGCTGGATCGCATCAATATCAGGGTCTAGTGTTGTATATTATAAAGACATTTCAGAGGGCCGGATCACATCAATATCAGGGTCTGCTATATATTATAAAGAAATTTCAGAGGGCTGGATCGCATCAATATCAGGGTCTAGTGCTGTATATTATAAAGACATTTCAGAGGGCTGGATCGCATCAATATCAGGGTCTAGTGCTATATATTATAAAGACATTTCAGTGGGCTGGATCACATCAATATCAGGGTCTAGTGCTATATATTATAAAGACATTTCACACAGCTGGATCGCATCAATATCAGGGTCTAGTGCTGTATATTATAAAGACATTTCAGAGGGCCGGATCACATCAATATCAGGGTCTGCTATATATTATAAAGACATTTCAGAGGGCTGGATCACATCAATATCAGGGTCTAGTGCTGTATATTATAAAGACATTTCAGAGGGCCGGATCACATCAATATCAGGGTCTGCTATATATTATAAAGAAATTTCAGAGGGCTGGATCACATCAATATCAGGGTCTAGTGCTGTATATTATAAAGACATTTCAGAGGGCTGTATCGCATCAATATCAGGGTCTAGTGCTATATATTATAAAGACATTTCAGAGGGCTGGATCACATCAATATCAGGGTCTAGTGCTATATATTTTAAAGACATTTCAGAGGGCTGGATCGCATCAATATCAGGGTCTAGCGCTGTATATTATAAAGACATTTCAGAGGGCTGGATCGCATCAATATCAGGGTCTAGCGCTGTATATTATAAAGACATTTCAGAGGGCTGGATCACATCAATATCAGGGTCTAGTGCTGTATATTATAAAGACATTTCAGAGGGCTGGATCGCATCAATATCAGGGTCTAGTGCTGTATATTATAAAGACAGTTCAGAGGGCTGGATCGCATCAATATCAGGGTCTAGTGCTGTATATTATAAAGACATTTCAGAGGGCTGGATCGCATCAATATCAGGGTCTAGCGCTGTATATTATAAAGACATTTCAGAGGCCTGTACCACATCAATATCAGGGTCTAGCGCTATATATTATAAAGACAGTTCAGAGGGCTGGATCGCATCAGGATCAGGGTCTGCTGTATATTATAATTTGGCATTGATACCTGCATACAGAGACATTGTTGTCTGTTTGTATGTCTACACACACGCACGCACTGTACTGTCAAACGGAAAGCATTGCGAACAATATTAACTGTACGCTATGCTATCGGCTCTGTCCTCGGACTTCCCCTTCCTTCTCACAAGAGAGATCAATACAGCTGAAAGACAACAAACAGGAGACGTCGCTTCCTCTTTAAAATGAATATTTTTGGAAAAGCGGATAAAGATTATTTTTGCTTGTTTTTAGCTTACTGAAATCTGACCCATGACGTTTTGCGCTCTGCGGTTCCTTTAATGGATGTGGGTTCCGATCTCTTTCCACTTTGTCTTTTTTTGCGAAACCGGAACTTTTCTAACCAAATTGAGAAAGGGGCAGAGCCGCGAGCCGGATCCGGCCCTTATTTGGCGTTTCCAGTTGAGCGGCGTGGCTGCTCTGCGTTTGTACAGCGATCCTGTGGATTTGTGGAGGGCTGCGCTATTTCGCCTTGCAATTAAAACATGTGCATTCAGAAGCCTCTGTCTTGTTTTTTTTTTTTTTTTGGTGGGGGGGACTTTAAACTCTACTTTGTGCAAGCACCTGTACGCAATTAAGTCATGATACAGTCAGTGAAGTGGCACCTTCTAAAAACTAGGGATGCGCATTCTGTGCCAGCTAGCGCTAACTGTACCTTAATTGAGTATTACTAGTGGTTTCTAAATAGAGATTGACAGTGACTGCACTAATACTGTAATTGGCAACCATATTAAATTATACAAATACACCCCCCCCCCCCTCTCAAACCAAGACCACCTGTCTGCACCGAACAATTTCGCTATAAACAGGCTTCAAATGGCAATGCCACCAACTCACTGTACCCCAGTCCGTGCAAATGAAATCTTCGAGGTCTTATTAGGATGAGAACCAATTGAGGTTAAATCGTATTATTGCCAATGGCGTTTTAATCCAAACTCCGTTTTTTTTGTGGCCTCAGTTTCATTTCATGATGCTAGTTTAATATATGTGTGTGTGTGTGTCTATGTGTGTACTGTATATGTGTGTGTGTGTGTGTGTACTGTGTGTGTGTGTGTGTGTGTGTGCGTGTGTACTGTGTGTGTGTGTGTGTGTGTGTGTGCTGTGTGCTGTTTGTGTGGGTGTGTGTGTGTGTGTACTGTATGTGTGTGTGTGTGTGTCTATGTGTGTGCTGTGTGTGTGTGTGTGTGTGTGTGTGTGTGTGTGTGTGTGTGTGTGTGTGTGTGTGTGTGTGTGTGTGTGTGTGTGTGTGTGTGTGTGTGTGTGTGTGTGTGTGTGTGTGTGTGTGTGTGTGTGTGTGTGTGTGTGTGTGTGTGTGTGTGTGTGTGTGTGTGTGTGTGTGTGTGTGTGTGTGTGTGTGTGTGTGTGTGTGTGTGTGTGTGTGTGTGTGTGTGTGTGTGTGTGTGTGTGTGTGTGTGTGTGTGTGTGTGTGTGTGTGTGTGTGTGTGTGTGTGCGTGTGTGTATGTGTGTGCTGTGTGTGTGTGTGTGTGTGTGTGTCTATGTGTGTGCTGTGTGTGTTTGTGTGTCTATGTGTGTGCTGTGTGTGTTTGTGTGGGTGTGTGTGTGCTGTGTGTGTTTGTGTGGGTGTGTGTTAGCCAGTTCCAGGTAAATTATTTTGTAAAGCAACGTGGATTTTCATCGCACTGACTGCGCGCTACCGCAGAGCCCGATTTACACCACAGTCGGTTTAATTGCACAGTGCAGCCCTAAACTCTGCAACTGTGGAAGCAGAGCCATCAAACAAACAAGAAATAATGCAGCCAGAGGACAAGGGTGCAACACAGTTACAATAAACCCAACATCGGTTCCAAAAGCGCACGCTGTCGCTTCTCAACTGGCAAGGGAAATTGGAAGCAAAAATGAACAGCAGAACATAAATCTTTAGTTGATTATATTATTCAGTGCCATCATTTTTTTTGTTTTGTTTTGGCACTTGAACCTACTTTTGCTACCGTTGCTAAACCATTGCACTGCACTTGCGGTGACAACCCTTAACGCCGAAGGAGCTGCTTCAACGTATCAAATAAATACATGCTTTTTTTAAAAAATTATTATTTGTAAGTACCTTGCGAGGAACTTGGAAACACTCGATCGATTCTGTCTCAGTGAAGCCACACCCCCTCCAGTCCCGCGAGCTGCACTTGTCTCGCAAAGCGCTTTCCTGCCCGTTCTCTACTAATGTTCCACTATGAGGAGCTTCCATTGTGACGTCACGGAGCTGGCAAGCTTTGTGTATCCTTAAATGGTCATCTACGTCACGGCGTTGTTCCGTCCCCCTATTTAACAGAAGTAGCGTTGGAGTTCCCTCAGTATCAACATTGAGCCGCGCTCACATCAGCGCAGCTGACTTCTTTTTCTTTACACACAGTAAAGAAAACAATAAACGTCAATACAAGGATAAAGCATCGCATTCTCCGAGCACCTTGGATCTACAATTTACCTGAGATTTATTTTTTATTGATTTTTTTTATTATTCTCTTCACTATCATTCGCATTATTGGGTGGTCATTCTTCCTAGCAGATCTGGCGTATCAGTCGCTCCCTATACATCTGCTGCTATCAATGCTTGCCTGGATATAAGTGCTATGACAGGGAAACTCGTGGACAGACTCCCTATGATTACCATGAGCAGTTTAATGAGCCCGATACCTGACCATCTGTACCCAGAAGAAGACATTCCTACGTCTATGAATATTTTCTCCAGCACGGATTCCATGTCTCACTATTCACAGATGTCCTCAGGTAAGGCGGATCTGCTTGTAATGTAATGTGGGAAGTTCTGTTGGATTTTAATAAAGATATTGAACTGGACAGAGTAACTCTGTACGAGAGGCAACAGTTGACCCAAGCGGAGGTGCTGTGTAGCGTGCGCGCTTGCATTGGGATTTTGGCACCTGTCGCACACTCTATACTGTATCTCTCCATTCCATGAGGCGCTGTACTGTAAGTGCGTACCGTATATGTCTCACAGTCTCCCGGGCTCAGCACTACGGCTTGATTCACTTGAGCGATGTGTTGTGTATTGTCGGCTATACAGCACAGCGATGATAGCAGTTCACTGCTGTGCGTTACTGCAGAATTGTGTTCGATTGGTCTTTTATCGTTTCTAAGAACACACACACACACACACACACACACACACACACACACACACACACACACACACACACACACACACACACACACACACACAGATATATACGCTTCAGTCGACAATAGGTTTGTACAGTATTGTGCTTAACTTATAAATCTGTTGTTATATTATTGCAATGGTATATTCTAACGTAGGCTGTATTCATATATTGAAACATGCTTGGGTGTGTGTGTGTATATTATATATGATATAGCCTATATATATATATATATATATATATATATATATATATATATATATATATATATATATATATATATACACACACACACACACACACACACACACACACACACACAGCATCTATATCAATATAATGTATAGCCAGTGATTGTATGTATGACCCGGTATTCATGTATATGTGTGTAGGTTGTGTATGGATACACAACAATAAACCATAAGAAGTAAATAAGTGTTTATATTTGATGTCTGCTTCCATATCGTGAAAGGGTCAATATTAAGCGCAGACTGGAATAAGATTCACCAAACACTATATATATATATATATATATATATATATATATATATATATATATATATATATATATATATATATATATATATATATATATATATATATTTCATGAATGTAACTGTTTGAATTAAACAGCTACAGATCGGCACGTTTTTTTCTCTGAACGCCCAGAAAAAATGAACTGCGCTCTAAACAGTTTTTCTTTTTTTTTCTTTTTTTTTTGATAAGGATCCGAGTTCTAATAAAAATACACCCGGGTCCGAATCGGCGTCTGGTCCCTGTTTCAGTGAAAGACACACAGTTGTAAAAATGACGTTCACTAAAAAGGCACTTTTGTAACTTTAAATGAACAAATGAAACACTTGGTGTTTGGTCTTGAATACGCTCGGGTGACCGGAGTCCCGCTTCACAGTAAAGGAAATCGGTGTAACCCTTTCTGTTCACAGAGTGTGACATTGCTATGTGTGTTCGCTGAGTGACACTTTGAGACTGCTGTGTTTCTCTAAGCAGACTCGCCGTGCCTTCACGCGTATCGTTTAGAAGCGCATTGCAAACACTACACCGGCAATTTGAACATCTATCATTTGAATATTATAATTAAACAGCGGGCGATGAGAACTGTTATTCTCTTCCTATATATATATATATATATATATATATATATATATATATATATATATATATATATAACGTTGCTGTAACGTTGTTTCTGCATTGCTGGCTATATTCAGCATGCACACTTAAAATGAATAGAGAATGCGGTTAGTATATTGTCATAAGTCAAAGCATGCCTATTAATCTATGTATTTAAGTTATATAAAACTTTGTGCATGTACACATTGGTAATTTAAGTTCAGAGCAATATATATATATATATATATATATATATATATATATATATATATATATATATATATATATATATATATATATATATATTCTGTTTAGTTCTGTAATTTAAAATAAGTGAAAATGTCAACAAAAAAAAAAGAATTTCTATTTGAATAGGGCATATAAATTACATTCCAGTAAGTATACGCATTGAGGCAAATGAACACATGCAGAATGACTGTTCACCATTGTACCCCACCCTTGCTTGCAAAATGTCTTGGTATCTCTGGACAGATAGTTACTGCCTCTTCAAAAATACGCTTTGAAGGAGCGTTTCACAAGTGCAGTGGGTCACCCCGAAATGTTATCCATTTTCCAAGAAAGGAGAAGGACTGACTCTCTGGACACTTGTTTTTCATTTCACCCCAACAATGTGTTTCCGGGCCAAGGTGATTTCAGACCAATCTAAGAATGTTCCAAGTGTATCCTTTTTTTTTTCTTCCACCATTGCTTCATGTTGGGGGCCCTAATTAAAGAATCATATGCACAGATTTGTTTTAAGAAAAAATTGATTTTTGAGGTTAAAATTTAGGAGCGTTTCATATTTTTCAGATTAGTAACGCTCTTAAAAACTACAGCTCCAAACTAAAATCTAAAAAAAAAAAAAACACAAAAAAACCCACACGAATGCATAGAGCATGGGAATAGCTTAAATTGATATGCAAAGTTTTTGTGAAGGAAAATGAAGCTATTCACAATTACACCCTACGTATACATGTTTTTGGCTATATCTCGTGAACAAAGACAGTAACAAGTTGTTGCTGGGGGGAGGAGGGGGAATCATTTTTCCTTGCAAGCCAAAGCATAAAACGTGTTCAAATAATATATAAGAGTAATTCTATACTGAACCTAGACTCAATAAGAGTTCCTGGGAGAGACTGGAAGAACCACAGGGTTCCACGCGGAAGGCCCAGGCTCCCTCTTATCTCAATGCTCTTTGAATAGATGCCAAGATATTGTGTTCACAAAGGTGCTCGTGCCACGGCAGATCTGTATGAAGTAACTGGAAAGGTCATGGACAGAATTCAGTGGCGGTTTCAATGCAAAATGCTCCTTTTCACAGCGACATGGCTTGGGATGTGGGTCAAATCTGCTTTTTAAAACATTAGCGTGAAAAAGTATGAAACGAAAAAGCCTTTCATATCTTTTTTTTAAAGATTTTATAAACACGCGATGAAATCAAATATGTTAAAACCATTTTTATTCCTGTTTAATTGTTTGTTGTTGATGTATTTAGCTTTATAAATTTTAAACTCATGTTTTCCTCAGAGTGTTTTTATTTATAATACACAGACATCTATATTTCCTAACATCAACAAATCAATGTGAATTAGAGCCGTCTGCAGCATTGAAATGGAAGGTGGCGTATCAATAATTCTGGGCAGCACTGTGTATATCGTCAGTGTACAGCATCCCAATCAAACACTATTGGAAATAGACAGTAACCAAAATAATAACACAACCTCAAAACTTACTTTATTATCAGCAATCTAAGTTAAAACAATAAATAGACCAATTATGTAGCCAGAGCCTTCTTCAGTGTGCTAGTTAAACTACAAGAAACTCCATCACGTAGACAAACCTTTTGTTTAGAGCCTTCTTCAATGTACAGCTCTAGCCAAAAGTTTTGCATCACCCTATAGAATGAACTCATCTTGCTTCATAAAGTCCAATGAAACCTGCTGAATAATGTTAATCAATAATATACCACTTTGTAGTTTTCAGGACGCTTAACACAGTAATTCTGACTGAACGGTTTTGAAGCTACGACAGATATCATGAGTACTGATTGATTTTTTTTTTCTTCCCCTCCGCAGATAACATGATGGAGCTGGGAATGGGCAGTGACAAGGTGGCCCAGGACCTCCAGTACAGCGGCTCCTTCCAGCCCAACCGCAGCGGCCAGACAGTCACCTACCTGGGCAAGTTTGCCTTCGACACCCCCCCTACGAGCGGGCTGGGGGGCTCGGGCTGGGGCACGGACAACAACATTATCAGTCTGGTGAGTGCTGGCATCCTGGGGGTGTCTCCCTCCCCCGGAGCCCTCAGCACACACACATCCTCGCCCGCGGGCCAGGCCTCGGAGCTGGAGCAGGTGTACGGCACCCCGCTGCCCCCTTACTCCAGCTGCAGCGACATGTACCAGGATCAGGTCTCCTTCCACAGCCCCCCGACCACGACCGCGCTGCCTTACTCCAGCGCAGAGTACCACCCAGCCAAGCCTGCCATGGACAGCAACCTGTTCTCCATGATCCCGGACTATAACCTCTTCCACCACCAGGGGGAGGTGAGCGTCATGGAGCACAAACCCTTCCAGAGCATGGACCCCATCCGTATTAACCCGCCCCCCATCACCCCGCTGGAGACTCTCAGAGCTTTCAAAGATAAGCAGCAGGTCCACCCGGGCTATGCAGGTGGGCAGCACCATCAGCACCACCATCCTTCCCAGCACCATCAACCTCCACCGACACTCACCCTGAAGCCCATCCGCCTCCGGAAATACCCCAATCGGCCCAGCAAGACCCCTGTTCACGAGCGTCCCCACGCCTGCCCAGCTGAAGGCTGCGACAGGCGCTTCTCACGCTCCGATGAGCTGACCCGCCACCTGCGCATCCACACGGGGCACAAGCCGTTCCAGTGTCGCATCTGCATGCGTTCCTTCAGCCGCAGCGACCACCTGACCACCCACATCCGCACCCACACCGGCGAGAAGCCCTTCGCCTGCGAGTTTTGCGGCCGCAAGTTCGCCCGAAGCGACGAGCGCAAGCGGCACGCCAAGGTGCACCTCAAGCAGAAAGACAAAAAGCTGGCGGAGAAAACGGCTGCCACAGGCGGCCACGGCTCCCCTCCGGTCTCCTGCAGCAGCTCCTTGACGGTGACCACATGTGGGTAAAACTGGACTGAAGCGGGAAGTGACACTGCACATTACTGCAAAGGGTCCCCCCGTTGCACCAACCTCACCTGGTATTTTCTCTTTGGAAAAAAACGGGACTCGCGGCTTGTTTTTTTCTATTGTTTGTTTGTTTTGAAGCTGGACTGTTTTTTGTGTTTGTGGCGTTTATTCCACACGATGTGGGTCTTGCTGTCCTGACCCATCCTGGGCAGGGGAGAGAGAGAGAAAGAGAGAGAGTGCTGGACTCGTGGGACACTGCAGTGCAAAAGTGCCGTCAATGATGTTCCTTTAAGGGTGCATTGTGCAAGGTTTTATAAAACCAGTCTGATTCCAGACGGTCTTTAGCAGCGAATCAGGATTGAAAAAAATGCACTTATAGAAACCAGAATGGGGGAGGGGTATGGGGCTGCTTTTGGTGGCCCTTCAAAATTTCATAATTTGTTTTGAGTTTTTACTTTGCAAAGCTGTCTTTAAAAAAAAATAAAAACAACAACAACAGCAATGAACTGCTTGTAGGCGCTAAAGATTGGGGCTTTGCTGTCGGGACGTTTGCCTTTGACGGCTGCTTGAGTCAGTTCAACCAGTTTTGTATCTGATTTCACTACAGCTTATATATTAAAAATGCAATTGTGCCAAAAAAGAATCTGACTTTAGCAAGTGTTCAGTGGGAATGTCAAAGGGCCCTTTTCAATGCAGCCCAGTCTTTCGCAATGTTGTTGATTATGATCCTAGATTTTAAGTTGATTTCTGGCTGATTTCTGAAGAATTCTAAAGTTGTCAAACCCTCAAAAGGAGTAGTAATCTTGGAACGTGATCGGGGTGGGACCATGCCTAACACAGGCGATCCAAAAATGACAAGAAACAGCTTTAGAATTCTGTAGCATATATTATGGTATCCGAAAGCATGCATACTGAAGACAGATGAATTTATCAGGAAAATCAGGAAAAGAAACAGCCATTCTTAGCTTTTCTCCATGTGGGCTATTAAGCATTTTTTTTTTTTTTTACAGAACGGTACAGTAAATTTGTCCAAATTAACAGCAATTTCATTTCAGGTGACAGTACTTTGTCATGCTGGAGTTAATTGAATAACTGGTGCATGTCATCCAAGTTCTGCAATATTCCTACAGTTCCAAATATTACAGAACTATAGCATTCTATTCTACAGTACTCAAGTAAAAGCTCTTTACAGAATACTGTCCAGAAGTAATTGAGATCTGTACTGTTTTTGAAAATAATGCAGGGGTGTAAGACTCTGGCTTGAAGGTGTCTTGCCACATCGCTAAAGTTTTAATACCATTGGGAGTTTAACACCCATGTAAACTTTTATAAACAGAATGTAAAGCAGCAACTGCCGTTTCCAGTGTTAAGTTTTGTTTTTATAGTGACTGAATGTATATAGATTTTGTTAAAAGAGGGAACACTTTCTGTAAATATAAGAGATTGTAGTGCAATTCAGTAGTCCAGTTTGCACAGAGAGATATTTTCTTCTGCCTGTCACCGGCTTACGCACGCTGGGTAGCGATCGCTGGGACTCGAGGTAGTGATTTGATGTCTTGTTTTAGGGTTGTGGAGCTTTGAGACAGTGACACAGTGATAACGTCAATCTGAGATCCTGCAGCAGAATCTTGCAATGTTCAAACATGTTCAATATTTAACCGACATGGGCCAGACCTAAGAAAATGAAACTAATAACAAACAATGTAACTCTTTTTTTTTAAACGCAATCTGACAGAGTAAACTCCCGACTCCCAGTGTTTTGAAGCTGTTAAGAGTATATTGCTGGAAGGCATTGACTAAGGCTCCTCACACCCGACTTAACCCTACAGTAAAGGCATAGGCTGGCTTGTCTGTTTAGCCACTGTCAGTCTAAAAAGCTCCAGCTCTTGCATAGCGACATTATTTGGAAAGTTTTCAACTGGTATCTTGGTATCTTCTTCATTGCATTAAACATGTTACAATATTATACTGATGCAATATTTTTTGGTAATGCAATAGATGTTAGTGTTAAAGTCAGCAGATTATCAAGTCCAAATTGGACTAATGCTTGAATTAAATGGATAATCCTACTTCTACCCTAACATGCAGTTTATATATATATATATATATATATATATATATATATATATATATATATATATATACATAGATGTTATTATCTTTTGGTATTGAAGCAGGGGAAGCATCAGTATATATATATATATATATATATATATATATATATATATATATATATATATATATATATATATATATAGATTTTTTTTTTTCCTGGGGTTGAGGAGCGCCTGGGGACAGTTTTAGGAAGCACAGGTTTAAAGACAAAACGCATGGGCCTGCTGCGAGAGGTTGAGAAGTTGAGTTTGCTGCTGGGTACGCTGCACTCACATCCAGTCACGGTACTCAATCGCTCCAAAACGGTTCATTTAGAGTATCTGTAACTCTCTAGAAAGCACGCTCCCATTGGCTAAACAGGCAGATACAAATACCCCCTCCTCGCCCTCCCCTGACCCGGCTGGCCTCTATATACACACCCTGCAGCAGATACAACGCCACTAGAGAGTCCGCTGGTGGAAAGTTCAGCACTAATCTCACAAGATTTACTTTTGTTTCGTGTTCTGGGATGCTGGCCGCGCAGTAGTTTTGGCAAACGTCCATTCCTTCTCCAATTAGTGCGGAACTTGAGATTTGGAGCAGACCTTTCAAAGCTCCCGGCAGATGCAGGTTACATTTCAAACAAGAAAACATGTTTTTCAGATTCAAATGTAATGCGATTCCAACGCCGGGTTCCACAGACTGTATATTATTAACATCGACCGTAAACTTTTTAAACAAACACGCAATATGTTTGATTGATGTGTCAGTGAAATCTACACCATGCTGTGGTTTGGGTTCAAACTCAAACTGTGTTGTAACATCTTAAAATTCAGAGGGGGGCGTTTTAATAAAATAAAATCAAAGAAAAAGCTTTACTCGCTTATCTCGTTTTTAAAAGTTGAAATGCGCTTTAAAAGTGTATTTCAGCTTCAATTATGTTCTGCTCTGCTGAGTAACGTTGTGTTACTAATTGCTGTATGCGCAGGAGGTGAATTTGTCTGTTTAAGTTTGAGAACGTCATTAAACTCAAGTTACCCAGCTTGGATAAATAACCCCACAGTGTACAGAAATATTCAATAAAATGAACGGCTACAGAGAAGAAAAAAACAGTGTGTCCTTAACCAATCATATTAAAATGTTGTTTTTTTTAAAGGCGTTAGATGGATCACGGAATACATTAGAATTGCATACAGGGTGTTATATCAATTTACTGTCCGACGACCACCCTGCCGTTCTGACCTTGAGTGGGTTTAAACAATTTGGTATCTTACTCCTCACTCTAAACTGTATTTTTTTTTTTTTTACAATATTATAAAAAACAATATTTAAGTAATATAGTCGTTAACATCGGATGCAAACGCACATACAAACCACCTGACACACATCTTTGATCCATTTGAAATATCATACATAAACATAAACTAGGACCTACCTTTTGTGGTGTTAGCCCTATAATTGGGCCCAAGTTGTGTTTAAAACGCCGACCCTTGATAGGATATGACTGGATTGCGCATTGCAACGTTTATTAAATGATTGTACGTTATTACTAACCTCCTGTGTGCTCCACAGCCCCTGGGTGTGGTTCTTCCGGGCCGGTTTTAAGTTATCTTGTTCATCATATAACACGAGGATTTGATCACAACTTTATTGGCGTCCTCTTCATGTACCGTTGAGTTGCATGCTACTGCACGAAACCTGTCACGCTTCTTAAACTAAATAAATAAATAAATAATAATAATTATAAAATAAAACTGGGCTTTAAACTTTTGCCTTTGACTTGAAAAGCCAAAAGGTTTGTACCGTTTTTTTTGTTTCTGCATGAAAAGAAAAAAACAACAACAAGTGTAATTTATGGTACGTGAATAACAAACCTGGGGGAATGATATTTTTAGAAAAAAAAGTTTTTTGAATAAAGACTTTGAAGAGAAGAAAAAAAAGAGAGAATTGTAATATATTTTGTGGATGTTTTTATTTCATTGATTTTTTTTTTCTATTACCTTATACTAAGGTATACTGTGCTTAATTACAATGAATATTATTATTGTTATTATTATTATTATTATTATTATTAAAATTATTATAATTATTATTATTATTATTATTATTTTGTGGAGGTGAGTTTTTTCGCCCATGTTTCCTGGACTCGTTTTGTTTGTTGCAATGCAAGTGTTTTTGGTATTAATGCATAACGCATTTGAATGACAATATGTATTGTTGTACCATTTGCACTGTGAGCAAAACCAGAAAACTAAGACAGTAAATATATTGTGTTGCAGACAATCACCTTGCTGTCTGCGTCTGATTTGTCTGGCTTTCCTCCCTTTAGGATCCTGAACTCTCAAATGCAGTGTTTACTCCTGGCTTTAGTAACGCCTATGTATTTGAAAGAGGAGGATTTCACATGAATGTTACAACACTGAGACATGAGCAACCTAAGAGTGCTTAAGAAGCTTTGAACGATATCCCTTCGTAACATCGCTCCCTGACAAACATGAAAGACTGCTGCTAAAACACACAGGAACGAAAGTGTGCTGCTGCAGCCCATTAACATATAAATGACATTTTAGAATATTTATAAATAGTAGTAATAAATAAAAAAATAAAAAAACAAGCAGTTTTAAAACACAGTGCTCAAACATCAAAGCTTTGCAAAACTGCACGTTCACAAGAAGAGGCTCCATACATTATGAAATACATTAATAAGAGACTAGTCGACCTATTGATTAGTTTTACCATACAACTCAGGGGTGTAGCTAGGAATAGATTTTTACTGAGGCAAAAATCTAATTTTTGTCTACCCTTGCCCCTCGCCCCCTGCATATCCTGTTCATGAAGCCTGGAGACTATTAATTCAAACTGCAAAGCAATTTAACTCTTTTTACCCATTGACCCACCTTGGATGATGTTTGAAATTTCATGACACATATTTTTTAAAACAAATCTCCCAGCAAAAACAACACCAACCTAAAATGACTCTATTCACTGGAACTGGTAAGACTGGTGCTGACACTGCTGGGACGTGTGCTGCTAATGCTGGGACTGGTAAGACTGGTGCTGACACTGTTGGAACTGGTAAGTCTGGTGCTGACACTGCTGGGATTGGTAAGACTGGTGCTGACAGTGCTGGGACTGGTAAGACTGGTGCTGACACTGCTGGACTGGTAAGACTGGTGCTTACACTGCTGGGATTGGTAAGACTTGTGCTGACACTGCTGGACTGGTAAGACTGGTGCTGACACTGCTGGGACTGGTAAGACTGGTGCTGACACTGCTGGGACTGGTAAGACTGGTGCTGACAATGCTGGGACTGGTAAGACTGGTGCTGACACTGCTGGGATTGGTAAGACTGGTGCTGACACTGCTGGGACTGGTAAGACTGGTGATACTAGTGCTAAGACTGATCGGACTGCTGACACTGTAAGATGCCACGATTAAAAACAGTGATTTAGAAGGCTTTACTTTAAATAGAGTTTGCCAATCCTCCGATGGCCTGATCTATCGAAACGCTGTAGCACTTCCTCCTGGGTCATGTCTCTCTGGACATAGAGCAGGGCAAGGCCATTCAGGCTATATTCACCCATACTGCTCCTAGACCAATCAGGCACATGGAAAGGACGCACTCAGTTAAACTCTTTCAAGTCATGAACGGGGACCCGAGGAATCCGTTTGCTGCGGAAAACACGGATAGTCTAAAACGCTGTCGGAGAATTTTTAGTTTTACACTTGGGGCGGGGCAAAAAAAAAACATGCAAGGCTGTTTGTTTGTGTGTTTGTTTGATAACCAAACCAATACACTTATCATAATCATCAACACAGACAATGCTGCTTTAAACTTACGTAAATATACTTTAAAATTCACAAAACGATATAAAAAAAACACCGGTATTAAACAGTTTGATAATAACAGAAGTTATAATATTATCAGGGGCTTGTCCCAGTGACTTCTTACTAATATTATTTGGCTCTATATTGTAATGTTTCAATGTGGTGACAATAGGGAATTAAATTCAATTACAAAAAAAAACCTGGGGCACAACCAAATTATAATGTTTGTCAATAGTGGATCTCAATGTCTGAGATTTCATTTCTGTTTTAACTACTTACCGGTAATTCCAAAAGTATGAAACACAGGGCACATGCAAGTCGTTTCCTGCAGTCTTAAACAAAATAAAAATAATAATAAAAAAAAAATCTTATTAATAAAAAGTGTTGCATTCCCTCCCGTGTTGAAATTTTGCCGGATTCGAACTGTCACTCATTGTCACCGATTACGTCAGTCGAACCTCTGACGTCGAGCTAGACTCCGCCTCTTCAATGCCTGGATACAGGAAATGAGCGAGCGAGCGAGACGCGGAGAGGATAAATAAACAAAACAAAAAGCCTGGATTCGTAAACCTATTGAATAAAAACCGGATTAAAACTCCCGGGGGGGAAAAAAAAATGAGCTGGTAAGTGTGACGCTTTGCAGCTAGCAGGTTCACCCGAGCCGGAGTCGTTTGGAAATGTACAGTCGGGTAATGAGAGAGTAGAGACGGAGAGGATGCCTGGACACTAAAGTATTAATCACTCCGTAATAAATTAACACCTTGTTTGAACTGAAAGAGTGAGCTGAAGGAGAGTCAAAGAAAGGTATGGTTTGCTATCGCTAGAAGTTAACCACGCCAGGATCGCTTGTCAATGTAAACAAACACGAAAGGCCAGTTATACTGGATGCGGTCATAACATTGGGAGCAGTCGGTAGTGTATTGCGGAATTTGGGTTCAAGTTTTCATCCTGTAGTTTGGCTTGTTATTAAACCGAGTATTATAAATCTGACTTTTCTTAAACGCGTCGTTCAGTTCTGGTAAGGTCCTCTCTTCTGACCGAAACAGACCCTGATCATGTCGCTCCGTCTGGTTCTTGATAAGGGATACCAACCAGTTGCCTCCGTTGCTTGCTGGCAATGCGTTTCTTCCGTACGACAGATACTGGCTTTGAGTCATTAACTTACAAAACCTGCAGTGTTTCAACACCGTTCACAGCCATAATCTGCCGCTAACGTGCTGTTAACCAAAGAAACATGTTCCTCCCAAGACAAGAACAGGGTGCGAAGCAATGTGTAAGCATGTATTCCGGACCGTCTTTATTGTGATTGAACGCTAGCACATGTGTGGCTTTGAGGATACAGAGGAAAGAACAGTACTGTGATTTTTACAGTTACAGTAAAACAAAAACAATACTGTATATTTCACTGCCATTTTGTTTTAAGCACTGGCTTTATCGATGCCACGGACCACACATTGTGAGATCCCAGAGTCTGACTGTGCTAGGATTCTCAATTAGTCAATCACACAATCTCTCTCTCTCTCTCTCTCTCTCTCTCTCTCTCTCTCTCTCTCTCTCTCTCTCTCTATATATATATATATATATATATATATATATATATATATATATATTTAAAGGAATATTACATTGTTCCATCATTACCTATGTAGTAAATTATATCACAAACACATTAATAGGTGTAAGTAAACATAAGTGAGTGTAGTTGCCATGACATCAAAGCTGCCTGGTGCTGAAATAAGTGAGCAGCTCGGCTCATAACAGCTTCAATGAATGAACCCGCTGAACGGCACGCTCCGGTCCGCTCCCCCTGAGCAGCTTCAATGAAAGACCCCGCTGAACGGCACGCTCAGGTCCGCTCCCCGTGAGCAGCTCAGTGAATGAACCCGCTGAACGGCACGCTCAGGTCCGCTCCCCCTGAGCAGCTCAGTGAAAGAACCCGCTGAACGACACGCTGAGGTCCACTCCTCCTGAGCAGCTCAGTGAAAGAACCCACTGAACAGCACGCTCAGGTCCGCTCCTTCTGAGCAGCTCAGAGCTGCAGAGCAGGTTTCATGAGCAATCTGCTCAGTTTCTTCACGCACCCTGCAAGCACCCTTCCCTCTCTGATTAGCTCTGGGTTTCCATTGTGGTTATTTATCTGGCTTGGGATCAGAAGCCGCTGTTTATAGGAGGTCACATTTAGCATGGTAACAGTTTCTCTGAAGTGTGCTTCAAGAACTGTGCATTCAGAAATCACTATGATCTAGGCTACAGAACGTCCATTGTATGTATGTGACATACCATCCACCCACAGACTCCTACCGTCACTAGTGTGTGCTATAGCATGTCTTGACTAAAGTTTCATCTCAATTGAATAATCACTTCTATATCTATCTAAACACTTAGTGTGACATGCGGTCAAAGAGACAGACAGGCAGACAGGATGCCTATGTGTAAATCCAGCTGCTAAATAGCTATAGTTGCTGCTCATAGGTTCTAGTGGGTATGTGACTTGTAATAAACAGTTATAGGTATATGTAAAGACAGACAGGAATATGATAGACTCAAAAACGTGTGCTAGTGTCCTTAGCAAGTCAATGTTATCTTTCACTTTGAGTTTTCTTTCACTTTGAACTGGGTGAAGTCGCAGTCATTAGGATCCCCGTCTTCAGTGGTGATAGATTGGATATGGAGACCTATTGCACAGGGCATGCATCTACATACATCTACAGTGTCATGCCAGATTAATGGGCTTGATTCAAAGCGGCGAGACAGCCTGGAAAACTAAATAAACTCCAGAAGAATAGACTTGCAAGAAAATGATTTGGTTCTGAACTCAATCAACCTGATTAATAAAGCAGTGCCCCTTTAAGTCTTCTGCTGCTGCAGGGAGAGCCACACATTCAGTCTTCGTAGTGTGCGTCTGTTGCCTTATTCTGCCCACTGACTTGGAAACAGAGATGGACAATCGTGGTAAAACAAAGAGCCTTAGAATAAGCATACAGTATACTGTGCATCAGTGCATAAGTGGCCTCGCTATAATATTAAGTAGGACAGGGTTTTCCTTTCTTTATTTTTTATCAGATTTATCCCTGTCATAGCCTTTCAAAGACGGCCAGCACAAGGGACCCAATTCATGCTCATTGTATGATGAATGACATGGGGGCCATTGCTTTTTTGAGTCATTGCACACGTACTGTATATGACAACGTCAGAGACAGTCCGCAGTATGGCTGCAACATTATACCCAGTTTTTTGTAGCTTGCCGTTTTCACATTGTCAGCGCTTGCGTCTTTTGCTGACCCCCATTTGCATGTGAAGACCGAATGGGAGTGCCGAGCCGGGCCTGGTTCCTCTCCTAACTCAGCAGCGCACAATCGCGCCCCAGTCCGGGGATCAATAGCTGGCAGGCATGGCCTCGCTAATTCATGCAAACGGCCCCAGTCTTCAGGGCTGGGCAAGTTGTTCTCTCAAAGGCCTCTTTATTCACTGGAAGGAGCTGGGAATTTTAGGTATGTCTTGACATGTGCTCTGATGACGTGGGAGCTCCGTTGTTCTGTGACTCGGAGGGTCAGCTTTTAAAACAATCAGAGACGCATCGTTTGAAGCGGGCTACTGTGCCTCACAGAAGCGCTTGCTGTGTTAATAACATTCCACGCCTAAAGTTGCTCAAATTTCGGAGCACGTTTCTTCTTTTCACCCTCTCACAAAGCTGCAGATTGATGTTGGGCATTGGGGAAAAATAAAGGTATTGTTGGAGATTCGAAACTCAAGGTTTCAGTTATTCGTGCTTGCCGAGCTGTGCCTGTTTGTTTAGTTTCAGACCCTTGCCGATGAACAGCAGTGGTCTTTGTCCAGGCTGTGCTCTGTGATGCTTGTGGTGGGTCGGTGGATACTGTTCACTGGTCCAGAGTTCAGAACATGGTCCCCAAGGTCACTCCAGCGTGTGCCGTAGACATACAATGAATCAGATACAGTCACGCGAACGCAGACAAAGAATCGAAATCTGGATTGAATTGGCAAGTCAGACAAAACATTAAAAAAAAACCCACATTATAGAGTAGGTTGCATTGACCTTCGTTCACTGCAGGTTTTGTCAAATTTAAAGAAGTTCTGAAAACGATATTAACACAATTTAGATATTTTATTTAACATCATGTATTCAAAGAAACTACAACATGGTATCGCAAAAGTCTACCATGATAGTAGCACAGTATTTCATGTTAGATTTTCAATGTTTGTCAGTTTTTCATTAAGTGCATGGAAAGCCGTACGAAGTGGTATTATTATTTATTTCTTAGCAGACGCCCTTATCCAGGGCGACTTACAGGTGTTACAAGATATCACATTATTTCACATATCACATTTTGTTTACATACAATTACCCATTTATACAGTTGGGTTTTTACTGGAGCAATCTAGGTAAAGTACCTTGCTCAAGGGGACAACAACAGTGTCCCCCATCTGGGATTGAACCCACGACCCTCTGGTCAAGAGTCCAGAACCCTAACCACTACTCCACACTGCTGCCCAACATGTTATGCTGTTCAATATGTTAAAGTCACATTATTCAGCAGGTTTCATTCGAGTTTATGGCTTCTTGTGCAAGGCGCAGTTCAGATACCACATTGCATTATACCAGAATAGATATCTAAAGAGTAATAAACACATCCAATGCCTATCCTTACACACACTGTGCACATTCTATTGTATGCGGTTCAACTATTCCTAAACTGTTTTAAACACCCCGAGTTGCAGTTTGCAGTAGACCCTGGTTAGTGGACAGGTTTATTACCTGAGGTTGAGCATTCATTGTGGAAATGTAGCCTGCAATATTATTCAGGCCATGGGGTTTTATGCGAATATAGGGGAAAGTTACAGAAGAACGAAGCAAAGCATATATAAGACTTGAAGCACACTTGAGTTCAGCTGTAAGCGAGGGATGGTTATTCTAAGCTGCTGTTATTGTGATTGTAAACCCTGATTAATTCACGTTTACATTGTGTAAGTATGGGTAATGGATAGTAAAGGATAGTAAATACTGTCATATGCTTTCTGCGTATTGTAGTTAATAATATGGGTAATGGTGTGGTTTACAGTTCCAAAAACAGAAACTTGTTCTATTTTTTAGTTTTGTGTTGCATAAACATTGTGCAAGATTTCAATACCTACTATTAACCCCATTTTAAAATTAGATTTTTCATTAGACCTCATATCCTGTTTACCTGGCCAGCCTCTTGGGGAGGGGGGGGAGGGGTGTCGTCATTTTAAAAGTGGTATTTAAAGAGACAGTGTCTGTCTAATAATACCCTCCTTTGTGCCACTAATGGGACTGATTACAGTCATGTTTACTAATAGTTTACTGCCATGTAGAAATCAACAGGGGATATTGTCATTCGTCAAAAATAAGTGCTTGCATCAGCATTTCGAAAATTGAAGTTACACAGCCTTGCACCATGAAGTAGCAAGGGAAATAAAAAAAAGAATTAAAATGACATTTGCACTAGCCCAGCAGACTGCATTGGGTGCAGGGATCTTATTTAACTCTGAGTCTTCCTATAGAATAAAACAACAAAATTGCAACTGTTAGCCGTAGCTGTGCTGTATGTGGTCCGGAGCTTCTCAGTCAAGCCCAGCTGATGGCTCTGGTCTGTGGTACAGCGTCCCCTGGGCCCCTGCAGAGCGGACTACCCCTCTAATTGGTGATATCCTATAAAACGAGACGCAGATGTGAGGTGTGATGCCAGGGCTGCCAGGAGCAGCAGTGTGGTCCGAGTTGAGGGTTAGTTGAGGGGAGGGGGGGGGTCCCTCTAGTTATAGGAGATGACATGGTGAGTCTATTATAGGATGGCTGAAACTGCCTTGTTTTGCACAATCCATAAATCATGAGATTTATAAGTGCTCTGTTGTTGTTTAGGCTATATTACGTACAAGATACTTAAGAATGTATTTTTGAATTTAAAGTTATTTCTAGCGCCTGTTTTTTGTGTTTTTTTTAACCTGCAACTGAATCTGTCCTGCCGTGCTAAGAACTGAATTTGCTGTTTATTCACATGGTAATGTGCATTGATCATCTATACTGTTCAGTTGGTAGCAGCATGTGTAACTGGCCCATGTCAGAGGTCTGTCGGTTAATGGAGGGTATCGTGTCTTACAGGATCGGATAGGAAAGGTTCTACTGTAGTTTTGAGAACCGAGCTGTACGTTTTACAAGCCTGTTATCAATACACAAATGAGAATGCAGCAGTAAACGAGAAGTTTTCTCAGCTGCGTGTGTTTTTGCTTGGTTGCAGGATTCCCTTCAAGATTGGCCAGCCGAAGAAACAGATTGTTTCGAAGACGGTAAGCCCAGTTCCGTCTTCTCTTTTACCTTCAGTGCACAAAAATACTGTCCTCGTGATGCCATTCAGATTGCTCACATTTTCTAATTGCCTGTGTGCTGAAATTATTATTATTATTATTGATTTCTTAGCAGACGCCCTTATCCAGGGCGACTTACAATTGTTACAAGCTATCACCTTATTTTGACATACAATTACCCATTTATACAGTTGGGTTTTTACTGGAGCAATCTAGGTAAAGTACCTTGCTCAAGGGTACAGCAGCAGTGTCCCCCACCTGGGATTGAACCCACGATCCTCCAGTCAAGAGTCCAGAGTCCAGAGCTCTCACCACTACTCCAAAGCATCTAGTTTAATGTGAATTCCACCTCAGCGGACTGTGAATAGTTCGGTTTTCTAATCGTCCAAATTGCCCGCCGGTGACTGAAGAACAAATGATTAAATGTCAGAAAAACCTTGTTGGTTTTTTTCCTGTTAACTCATTAAGTTCCTGTTGTAATTGTAGCAGTGGAAAGGGCTTAACAAAAATGGATTGTTCTCTTACCCTTGTGTCATTCACGTTCTTCAGTTTCGGATTCTTGTCAGTTTCTTTTCACCGCACCATCGAAAACTTACTTTGAAAAAAGCTCAGCAAGGTTGATCGCCACAAGCCTAGCTGCTGAAGACCATTTCAAATAGCCTTCTATCCCTTTTTTTCCCATCATCAATGTGAGACAGCGCTTTGTGATGTTGGTCCACTGTGAAAGGCGCTATATAAAATAAAGATTGATTGATTGAAAGCTGAGGGATCATGAAGATACGTTGGTTTTAGGCCACTGCATGGCAGACCAGGGGAGACTTGGGGTTTGATGCAGCAAAGTTGCCTCAAACTGGGTCTCCCTGTTTCCTGAAACCAGGTTTCTAGCCACTGTTACTGAAAAAGTGGCTTTGTGTTCCCCCTTTAAAGCTATAAAGTGAGACCTTAGTTTTTCAATTTGACCTTTTAGTTACCTGGATGTGTTTTGTTTTTGTTTTTTTAAAATTTTTTAAACTCCCAGGGCAGCAGTGTGGAGTAGTGGTTAGGGCTCTGGACTCTGGACCAGAGGGTCGTGGGTTCAATCCCAGGTGGGGGACACTGCTGCTGTACCCTTGAGCAAGGTACTTTACCTAGATTGCTCCAGTAAAAACCCGACTGTATAAATGGGTTAATTGTATGTAAAAATAATGTGTAAAAAATAATGTAATTGTATGTAAAAATAATGTGATATCTTGTAACAATTGTAAGTCACCCTGGATAAGGGCGTCTGCTAAGAAATAAATAATAATTAATAATAATAATTTACAGTTGCTATTTTAAAAAAACAAAATTTTCTAACATGACCATACTGAGCTTGCCTCATTGCTAACAGCAGGGCTCCGCAGCTAGTAACGGCGGTGAATCCAAGACAAACGCATCTCGTCTGAAATAAATAAACAGAAATGTAGAAAAGGTTTGCAGAGTGGGTAAAGAGTGAGTGTCGGGTTCCATGAAGAAATGCCCGTTCTCCTGGCCACCCCCTCCTCAATCGCTCTGGTGTCACAGGAAGCAGGGAAACCATCCAGCATGTCTCCCCCAAGCCACAGACAGAGAGGATCACAGGGGAAGTGGTTTCTCCACATCGCACCCACTCTTGGGTACCACCACACTATCCCACACACGCAGTCTTGGGAAGCCTCGCAGGCACTCGGACTGTGAGCCACTGGCAGCATTGGAGCAATCCCACTCGTGCAGGAAGGCTTTTATTTATTTATTTATTTTAACTATAATTTGAAAAAGTTATTTCCGGGTGCTGTTTGTTTGGATTTTAGCATGGCATGTCAAAACTCCACAAGCTCTTTTGGTTGCATTTAAAAAAAAAATAAATAAATAAAAATATTCAGTGTTCATGACTCGCTCCTAGGCAGACGAGTTGGACAGCTTGTTAACTCAACGCCTCTGGCTAGTATGATTTCTATATATATATCCAGGGCGACTTACAATTGTTACAAGATATCACATTATTTTTTACATGCAATTACCCATTTATACAGTTGGGTTTTTACTGGAGCAATCTAGGTAAAGTACCTTGCTCAGCAGCAGTGTCCCCCACCTGGGATTGAACCCACGACCCTCCGGTCAAGAGTCCAGAGCCCTAACCACTACTCCACACTGCTGCCCTTTTAATCTCAGTCCTCTTTTTTTTATCTTGACAGGTGGAGAGAGATTTTGAAAGAGAATATGACAAACTTCAGAAGTAAGTGATATTATTTCATTCATTCGTTTTTTTGTGTGTGCTGCAACACCTACTGAAACATTCAGGCAGTCCCTATGAGATCCAATGTCCACGATGCAAAAAAACCCCAACAAAAGCAGCTTCTTTCAAACTGTAGCATTCCTGCCGCACCGTTGTTGTGACGTGCCGGATTGTTTTCTTGACACACCTGAAACGTGCCCTAAATAGTTAATCCCTTTAGTTTGTGATGCTCATCATTTCTTTACGACCCACTGTACTGTCGCCTACTCTCAAAACTGCACAGAAAAGGGAGATTCACGTTACAAATGAGTGCTAATAACTGTTGCACAGGGAGTGAATCTACATGCGTGCTGGCAGGTTTGTAAACCTCGGCTTTTTCTTTAAACCCTGATTTTAATTCTTAAATCCTTTTTTTTTTTTTTTTAAACCACAGATTGGAAGATCAAACCAAGAAGCTTCACAAAGACATGAAGAAAAGCACAGAGGCGGATACAGGTGTGTGTGGCTTCTGTTGTTGGTTCGAATGCCTCATAATCACTTGGCTATATTTGCAGTATTTTTAAAAACTAGTATTCGCTCCTGCAGACACCTGTTTCTAGGTAAAGTAATACAGCAGCAAAAGCTTGCCAGAGAGATCTGTGTGCATTATTCATAGATTATTCAACCAATTTGACAATCCTGCAGCTGTGCCAAGTGGCTTACTCATTTTAAACCACCCTCTGCATGCATCCAACACTTGGACGGCTGCAGTGTGGTTTCAGACAGCAAAGCCCAGACTGGGCACAGGCACACAGAAAGCAAGCCAGTTCAGAACGCTAGAAACAGGGCGAGAATGTCCCTGGTGCTCTGCAGCTGTTTGGCTGGGGAAGACGCCTGCCATTAACACACCACATCTGCTGAGCAGAGCTTCCGGTTCTGGGAGTGCAGCTTCTAACTGCTAAAACCATTTCTTATTTCATTCACTGTGCCCTGACCGAGCCCTGCGGAACGGCAGTGCTGAAACTCGTGGGAGTGAGGAATGAGTGAAGAGAGTGTAGAGGAGGTGGAGGAGACCGGGGGGTACCTGCTTTTCAACTCTGGTTTTAATAGGAATTCAGTTTAAACCGGAGCTTCATTTTGCCGAAATAATGCAAACTATTAGGTCTTCGTAAATAAACTCGAAATAATTGATTATTAGAATTTTTTTGCTGTTGCAAAATCTGGGTAAAATGTATTGGCTAACCCCAGCCAATATTCCTCCCTAACCCGCAGGATGGATTAGTTGATTAGGATTCAAACTAGCAAGCTCGTGATCAAATGACTCCCATGCAGCAGTGCCTGTGCTAGAGGAATGACCCGAAACACTTTTGTTGGAGCACAGCTGTGGTGTTTCGCCTGTAGCCATACAAACATAGTTCCTATATTTACATTACAAGCTATCCACAGCTTTCCTGTAGTTCAAGCTGCGATACCCAGTCCTTTGTTTGTGGAGGGAGGGGGGGGGTCTATTTCCTTAAACTGTAATATAAAAAGCCCCATCAAAGGAAATGTCAGTGTCTTAAAATCTAATTAACAAATTAAATAAATGCCATCTGCTGAGCAGCCCTGGAGTGCAATGTGTGCCACACGCTGACTGCAGTCTGCCCGTCGCTGATTGATCCAAACCAGCCCAGGATGTGTGTGTGTGTGTGTGTGTGTGTGTGTGTGTGTGTTTCGTACTGGAGATCCTCATTGATGGTTACCCTGCGCAGTAAACACATCGCTCACCAGCTCCGGAACTTATTGAGCTTTCAGTGAGTTGGTTAGCAGCAGGCTTTTAGCATGTTTGGCGCTTCTCTATTTAGATTTTAAAAAAACAAACAGTGTAGATCCTTTTTCTTTGTTTAGGCTTCTTTGTTGTGTTTAATGCTGAAAAGTGCACTGACCTGTTTTGTGGATCTTCCTCTGAAGTACTCTGTTCCACGTTTGCTATAGTGAATGGAGAAAGCGCATTGCTTTGCCCTTGATCGGGAAAAACTGATTATGAATTATGGATATCAGGCAGCAGTCTGTCAAAACCATTCTTTGGTAAAGCTATCCAGGGTTATTTCAAAATTCATATTTTATCTCAATTGTATGGGGAATCACTGTTAGATGCTTAAAAAGATATGTAAATACATACAGCTCGTAAACATCAGGCTAATAAGAAAATATAATAATATTAGAAAATTTACAAACTAGAAGAGGCTTTCGGACCATGCTCGTCCAGTTCCTAGCAGTCGATTTATTTAAAAACTTTCAGTTTGGCTCCTTATGGATCCCAGTGATTCAGCATCAGCAACGTGGCTAGGTAACCCATTCCGTCCCCTCACCACTGTCTCTGTGTGAAGAAGTGATTCCTGCTCTCTGTCCTTAGCCTTCCTTATTTCTGTGTGGATCGAGGAGAACGTTGTTTACTGTACGTTTCGAGCTGTATCGTGTCCAGATGGACTGGGTTGTGAAATGCGTCGGTCTGGCTCTGTGGGTGCAGTGCTATTGAAACCTCTTCAGGCATAACCGTGCTTCTGGATAGGTGGTGCAGGGAGTGCCCTAGTGATGGATGGCTGCCCGTGCAGTAAAACAGCACAAAAAAACAAAATCGAGAACACCAGGGCCTTTGACACAAGCATGTTTGATTTACAGTAGAGACGAACATGCCTGCAAGAATATCATTTCAAACTCCTTTTTACTCCTGATTTTTTTTTTTTTTTAAAAGCTTTGTAAAGTTTTTTTTTTTTTTTTTTTTTTTTAAATTCCCGCTAAGCGTTTTTTTAAAAAGCAGTGGTCTCTCTTCCGTGGTAAACGCAGTGTTGACGGTTGTTGTCCGTTTCTCCCGGTCACAGCCATGTCCAAGTCTGCAGTGAAGATCTCATCAGACCTGCTGTCCAACCCCCTGTGTGAGCAGGACCAGGCGTTCCTGGAGTCCATGACTGCGGTGGACACAGCAATGCGCAGGATGGATGCCTTCAACCATGAGAAGGTGAGCAGGCAGGCAGGCAGACAGGCAGGCAGACAGACAGACAGACAGGCAGACGGGCAGACCCGCAGACAGACAGACAGACAGGCAGACAGACAGGCAGACAGACAGGCAGGCAGGCAGACAGACAGGCAGGCAGACAGACAGGCAGACAGACAGACCGACGGGCAGTCCCGCAGACAGACAGACAGACAGACAGGCAGCCACGCAGGCGGGCAGACTCACAGACAGGCAGACAGACAGACCTGCAGACAGACAGACACGCAGACAGACAGGCAGGCAGGCAGGCAGGCAGGCAGGCAGGCAGGCAGGCAGGCAGGCAGGCAGGCAGACAGACAGACAGACCTGCAGACAGACAGACAGACAGACACGCAGATAGACAGGCAGGCAGGCAGGCAGACAGACAGGCAGGCAGGCAGACAGACAGACAGACAGACCGACGGGCAGTCCCGCAGACAGACAGACAGACAGGCAGCCACGCAGACGGGCAGACTCACAGACCTGCAGACAGACAGACCTGCAGACAGACAGACCTGCAGACAGACAGACACGCAGACAGACAGGCAGGCAGGCAGGCAGGCAGACAGACAGACGGGCAGTCCCGCAGACAGCAGACAGGCAGACACGCAGACGGGCAGACCCACAGACAGGCAGACAGACAGACCCGCAGACAGACAGACAGACACGTAGACGGGCAGACCCGCAGACAGACAGACAGACAGACACGCAGACCCGCCGGCAGGCAGGCAGGCAGACAGACAGGCAGGCAGGCAGACAGACAGACAGACAGACCGACGGGCAGTCCCGCAGACAGACAGACAGACAGGCAGCCACGCAGACGGGCAGACTCATAGCTCCTCTATCTCTATACATCTCTAGGGTTTTATTTGTCAATCTGTTCCTGGGTTGTTTATGTACAAACAAGGTCGCCTCCTGTTAGGCGAGACAAACCGGCAAACGTTTTAGAAGCCAAGCAACAAACAGACCAAAAAAAAAAAAAAATGTGACAAGAAGGTATTGTGGATTGTTGGCAGGATTGTGAGCTGAGTCAGACCCCTCTCGTTCGGGGAGTGTGACAGGAAGGTAGGCTCTGAGTGTGCTGGAAAGAGAAACAATAGGGTGTATTTAATACACAGCGATGAATGCACAGTACGTCAGGCTCCACAGCACTTAGCTGCAGCGTCCCGAACACAGTTCAGGTTCACACTGAAACGCACCGCCATGCTGTGTGTTTAATTCTTCAGATGATCCGTACGCGTAGAGCAGGGCCCTGTCCGCCTGGATGTCTACACAAACTGTGCAGGCAGGCTAACAGATTGAGTGGATCTTCTCTCTGTGGGATACCAGAATCCTCACAGCAAGACCAGCACCACATCCTGCCCCTCCCCCTGCCCCCGGTGTGAGCGAGCTGTGATCCAGTCTGCTTGGGCTGTGAGGAGATGTTTTCCACAGCTCTCCGCAAGTGGGAGTTCAGATCCTAAAGCTGCACTACAGAAGAAGACACACGACTCAAATTTTTCATTTATGCTGACTATTTTAGCTGTGCACCTAAATTGCAAGTAAAACGGCGACACACGTGACCAGAGACAGGATATCATATCACATGAGAATAATATACCATTGCGGCATGAAGGGATTTATTTATGTATTTGTTTTTTCATTCACGCAGCTAGAATAGAACGCCCTCGTGCAAGTAGAATATCCGAACTAACACAACTGTATTGGAGCTTCCTGTTTTCAAATTTTGTTTTCTTCAGGCAGCAGTCGGTTTGGGTGTAAGTCAGTGTGTTAGCTCTCCTGCTGTTTCCCGTCCTCATCTCTTCCCTACTCTAGTGTTTCAGGTCAGAAATCAATAAATCCATTGAAAGTGACCTGGCAAAGCCTCTCCTACCTGCTGCTCAACCAACAGCATTCATTAGGTTTCAATGAAGAGTCCTAGCGGCGCAAACGTTACCACGTTCGTATTTGTTCATATAACAGAACTTTATCAGTAAATGTCATGCTAAGTAAACCGATGCGTTCGTGAGATCTCAATCGTGCACATTCTACTGCAGAAGAGAGGGCTTGTATCCTTTTAATAGGTTATTTGAATCAATCACAAGAGTTTAAAAAAAATTAATTAATTATACTGTGACACTGTGCAAATGTATGCTTTTGTTTTCCAGCCAATTCAAAATGAAACAATATTTGAATACCGGTATTCATTGCATGTCCACGTTCGTTTCGTAAGCAGTGTATGTGAGTTATGTAATAAAGCCTATTGGAGCAAGGTGTGTCCGTCTGAGTGCTGGAGCACACCTGGAGTCAAGTCAAGGCACCTCCGACTCCTCTGCTGTGTTGAAAGGTCCTTGGCAAGCATAGTGAAAGTTGCAATCCTAGGTGTGAGGTGACTGTATCAAACAGGAGACTTGATATGCACTGGAACTACGCATTCGAGAGCGAGAGCGAGAGAGAGAGAGCGAGAGAGAGAGAGCGAAAGAGAGAGCGAGCGAGAGAGAGAGCGAGAGAGAGAGAGAGCGAGAGAGGAGATTTTCCCAAGTTAAAACAAAGACATTGTCTGTTTATGGACAGCGGGTGGAAAATATTCCATTATGAAGTTGTGTGACATCAGCTGTAAAGCCATTGCACTTATTTGAGAAGAAACTCAAATCTTTTCTTGCTTCCATTATTCTGTGACATTCTGTATGACATAAAAAAATAGTTTTGGAAGACAAATAAATGGCCTTTTAGTATTTCAGTGTACCATTTTAGCATTTCAGTGTACCATTTTAGTATTTCAGTGTACCATTTTAGCATTTCAGTGTACCATTTTAGTATTTCAGTATACCATTTTTAGCATTTCAGTATACCATTTTAGTATTTCAGTGTACCATTTTAGCATTTCAGTGTACCATTTTAGTATTTCAGTATACCATTTTTAGCATTTCAGTATACCATTTTAGTATTTCAGTGTACCATTTTCTATAAGTTTGGGATTGACCACCACATTTTTTTCCCCCTCCACATATACGTTCGCATACACATTTAAACAGAATATGGAAAACTGTGAGAGACAGGGATAAATAGCGATGCATTTAAAAAAAAATAATAATAATTTTTTTTTTAAATTTAAATACAGTTATTTAGTTACGGATATTCGACATCGTTTTAATACAGTACATTTATAGATTATTTTGAACATTTTGAAAAAAGGTTCTTTTTGTTTTGGATCGTTATTTGAATCCTTTATTTCAACTCGAATTGACCTTTTCATTTTACCTGCTTGACGGTACCACAGCTTTTCTGCGTGTTGACAGAGATTGCTATTGTACACCAGCAGATGCGCTGATAATATATTAAAAACAATACAGTATTATTACTGGGGAGGAAAAAGAAAAAAAAGGCTCCTCTTGTAGCTTCCTTAGTTCGAGTAACAAATACTTGCTTGTGGGTGAAATATTCCACTAAGCCTGTGTGCAGCTCAGCTGTTCTGTTATCAATTTCTGTTTCCTTAATCTTGCTGACTACCGAGCAGCGAGGAAACATTTCAGCCACAAGTGTGCTGCTTCCGTCATGTGAGCTCACAGCGCTTTCTGAGAAAAAGAGAGTTGTCAGGCCTCCATCCGAAACGCCGGCAAACTCACTGCGCACATGCCTTTTATCTGCCCCTGGATCTGCTTCCATGCATGTTAACTAGGGGGCTTTCATTGATAAATCCCACACTGTATTTTTCTTTCATGTGTGAGATTATAAGGACCTCTTCTTGTAACCCTGGCTGGCTTTGAACTTACTATAAGTCATACGGAGTTGAAAAAAGCAGGAAATATATATTTTGTTAACAGTTTAAAAAAAACAAAAAAAAACAAACTCAAGTGTTTTTGTATTCCGTTTTGCTGCGGTATCGCTCTGGAACAAAAGCAGAGTATTTGTGTCCCTGTGAGTCAGAAAGCGTTGGGTTTGAACCCCAGCTTGACCCACTGACTCACTGCAGGACTTGTGTGAGTCTCTCAAGCCAGCTGGGATACTGGGCTGGGGGCAGCAAACCTCCCAGCTTCATGGGATCTTGGGCTGGGTGTGCTGAGCTTTGACTCCTGCGCAAAGAACACTCTGAGTTTTGGAAGTGAAAAAAAAAAACTCTCAGCGTTTTGAAAACTAAAACTACAAAATCTCACTATGCCTTTTAGACCTGCTTTTATTCCACTTAGAAAAAGTGGAGCAAACTTTGCATCGGATCTTAGTAAATATGGCCGTTCGAGTCTCCGTTGTTGGACTGTCCTCGGGAATTA
Source organism: Acipenser oxyrinchus oxyrinchus (assembly GCA_030684275.1). NCBI lineage: Eukaryota > Metazoa > Chordata > Actinopteri > Acipenseriformes > Acipenseridae > Acipenser > Acipenser oxyrinchus. The sequence continues at coordinate 9,317,587 of CM060283.1, read as the reverse complement.
ACTCCTGACATTGAGCTACAGTGCTGTCCCTTCAAAAGCCAGCCCTTTATTCCGGGGGACCAGTTATAAGGCGGCACGGTCATGGCTCCCATATCCCCTGTAATGCAAATCGACACTTTCATTCTCGTTGTAAGGTTGAACACAAACAGCACGGTCCTGTAAGCGTTATAAAGAGGCAGCACTGTAGTAATAACATGCAAGTAAGCAGAGGTATGGTTTCCATTCACAGGATAAGATAACTGAAGGGTGGACACAGCAACCTAAATCTCTTCTTTTCACCCCCACAGGTCAACCAGATCCAGAAGACTGTCATTGATCCACTGAAAAAGTAAGCACTCTTCCTTGTTTGATGGCTCTCTGCAGAGTTTTGTGTCTCTCTTTTAAGCTCTTGATCATCTCACACTCTGTCCGATAAGCTTGCATTAGTCAGTCGTGCAATACAAGGGATTGCCACACCATTAATATCACATTGGAATTAAAACCGTCAGATGATATGTCGGTATGTAAGTTGTAGAGTATTGAAATGCTGTCTGACATGTAAAGTAGCAACACTGAGCATACAGCTAGGACCAAACGTTTTGCATCACCCTATAGAATGAACTAATTTTGCTTCATAAAGTCGAATGAAACCTGCTGAATAATGTTTTACTCACCGCTTTGTAGTTTTCCATATACATAACGAAAAAACAGACAAATTGAAAATTGTGACATTTCGAAAACCAACGTGAAATACTGTACTACTATTATGGCTTCCGGTAGATTTTTGCGATTTCATTTTGGAGTTTCTTTGACGACATGGATGTTAAATAAAAGATCTAAATTGTGCTTACATAGTTTTTCTCAATCCTAAAATTCTAGGTGATGCAAAACCTTTGGCCACAGCTGTACATACCTACACCATTGTTGCGCAGTTCCTGTAGAAGTGAGATTTAGAGGGTTTGGCTGTACTTGGCTATTTAGTTTGGGTGTGGTTTGAGTTATTGATGGATTTGACTTTTAAATTTTAAACACATTTATCAGAATTCTAAAATACATAAAAACAATCTATGGACAAGCTCCATCCAGTGCTAACACACAGCTCTATAATGTAATGCACTTTTTGAGTGGTAGTACAGTATGCATTTCAAGCTGACGTATGCAACATACAAGGCAGATAAAGCAGGATACAGTGCCTACAGTAATACAGTTTAAAGACACACAACTAACAGTATTATTTAAGCGGTTTGCAGAGAAGTTGCAGTTTGACGCAAGGGTTAACGCAAGGCTAGCGCGGTTTACGTCTGGTGTAAAGTTTGCCCTGCTGTGTTTCACTCGCTGTGAAAGCTATATTTCCAGAGTGTAACCTCAGGGGAGGGGTCAGGAAGAGGAAGCAGGGCCTTAACGAGCCCTTGGAAGACGGTGATTATTATATCCAAAAGGTCCGCCCCACCGCCCTCTGCATCGGCAGTGCAGTGTGTGCGCTCTCTCTCTCTCTCTCTCTCTCCTTCCCTTGTTTTCTGGTCTCACTTCTGCTCCGACAGGATGGAATGGTTCTAATTTCCTCTTCCTGGTGGGCGGCGGGCGGACGTGTGGGCAGGTTCTTGATATGACAGCATTCCTAGGAGCCGGGCCAGGAGTTTGGGATTGGCTGGACAGGAGGGGGCTAATCCAGGGCTGCACATGGAGAAGCACAGTGACACAGATAGATGGGCACACAGGGATGCATGCGCTGAGGCAGGCTGCAGATAAAAATACTAAATAGTTCTTAGCAGTGTCATACACCAAGCATGTTTCAGTTTTTTATTCAAGTCTTTATTGAGTTCCAGTGGATTAGCTTAGTGCACATGATTTGAGAATGCACGCTGACAATGACAAACACACACACACACACACACACACCCCAGCATACCCACGCTGAGAAAGATATGATGTGGTGTAAAATCTCCAGCACAGTTCTGCACTCTTGCAACCTTGCACTGGGCTGGGTGGAGACTGACGTAGTCGTGTTTACACAGCGAGGGAGGGAGGGAGGCGCGTGGGCACACAGCCTTTCATTAACTCAGGCTGTGCTTGTTAACCATTTAATCACCACACCCTGTCCCTGCTAGCCAAATACTAAACAAGCTAATTGTAGCTCAGGATTTCAGTCACCAATAGAAATAAACTTTTGTTCAAGTGCAGTTTTTTTTTTTTTCTTTTTTTCTTAAAAGGAAAACCAGATGAATTTGGAAAATTTCTGGCGCATCTCAAAAATGAACACATTTTTGCATGCGTTGAAAATAGCCATAAGCCAGCCTGTAATAGTTTTGAATAGGACTCATTTTAAAACACATTACGAGTCCCAGATCTGGATTCTGCTTCCTAGAGCTTAATGTTACGTAGATTGCTTAGCGTAACCAGAAATTAATCTTTTGTATGCCATTGTCGGTTACACATATCTGTAACTACTTTTTTTTAATGTAACAACAGACGTGAATATGCAGAAAGCTTTTTGATCAAATGTATTGTGCATTAGGGCCAGCTTCTTTAGCATCAGCTGGACAGAGTCGTGTAAAAGTACTGTAATACTATCTGCTTAAAGCCAAACAAATAATTGGTCAGTGGCTTAATGCTGGATCAGGACATTACACAGTCTAGGAAGAGTACTGAAGCAATATCATATTTTTAACAGTTTAAATAAGCAAAGAAAAACTGAATTCCAATTCAATGACCCCTAAGTGTCTTCATAAACATGACCATGCCTTATCCTATGCGGGTTTAACCATTTGCTTACCACCATAGGAGCTTACCATCATAGTATATAAAAAAAACAGACAAAAACTAGGGGGGAAGATGCTGGGAATCCCTTCTGCAAACAAAGGGTTAAAGTTATGGAGGGTATGTATGCTATTGATGAGCTATGTAGGAGAGAACATTGCTTCCTGCTGATCAATTACTAACAAAAGCATAGCAAACTATATAACGATACCATGGAAGTCTTGCACCCCTGTGTCCTGAAGCTGGGGGAATTGTAAACTAACTGGGATACCTTCTGTTGAAATTGAGTGCGTGTAAGAATGTAATCATTTTGCAGTTTTTAATTTTGCAGCTTTTAGATTGAGTTGGTTGTCCAGGGCGATTGGCTCGTTGGCTCTCTGGTGCCAGAGTGCAGTGAAGGTTTAAATGGCTGCTGCTATTTCCAGCCTCCCTCCCTCCCTCCCGCCACACCCAGGCTGGGTCTCTGAGTGTCAGCGCCATCGCTGGCCAGCTCCTTTTGGGCATTTTAATTAAAAAGGATTTCGATGCAAATGGTGTAAATATAGAACAGGGAAGTTTGGCAAAAGCAAAAAAAAAAAAAAAAAACCCAAAACTACATACTGCTTGCAAAGTTAAAAAGTGAAAGTCTTTGCCATGACTATGCATCATGCAGATACAGCATGTCGTAGGACTAAAAGCCTCAAAATGAGGTGCTTTGCACAGGCTTTATTTTCTTGTAACATGAAAGTGCTACAAACTTCATTCGTAAATGGCTCTGCTTATATCTCTTGTTACATTTTCAGACCTACTGAATGCAGTAGGAGTTCTGGTATGTTGCAGCCAGTGTGAATTCTATTAGAAGGATGATTGTACAGACTGCAGTAAATGGAGAGAGTGGAGTAGATAGTGGGTGGCGCAGAGAAGGGGCGGAAGAATTTTCTTTTCACGAGGTGGGTGGAGTGGATAGCTGCTTAATTACAGAGCAAGTGCTAAAAACCGAGACTAAGAATGAGGTGTGAGAGAGTTTTATTTTTTTATTTTTATAGCAAGCTTATTGCAGAAAGCTTTAGAACGAACAATGATTTTTTTTTTCTTCT
>CM060283.1:9123775-9308775 GCA_030684275.1 Acipenser oxyrinchus oxyrinchus | reverse complement strand
TGCTTTCATTTCTGCTCACTCCCCCAGAGTCTTGTAATGCGATTAAAGTTTATTAATCATCAGATCCTCTCTCCCAGGATCCTGACTCACGGGCTGGGGGAGAGGCAGGGGTGGGAAGTGTCAGAGAGCTCTTAGCATTGCAATCACTCGCCTGCTTTCAAAAACAGGCTTCATTACCGTTACTGTTTTAACGATGTCCTTTTTATTACTGCTAATTCATTATACAACAGCGTAACCCTTAATCAAAGTGTCCTAGCAAGCATGGATTACATTCAAATAATCTTCTAACAAGGTACATAGACGGAAGAGAATGATCCGAGATTGATTTACAAATGTGATGCTCATTCCCAGAAATGCAGTTAAGAGTTCATACAACAGGAAATAAAAGATAATTAAATCTGACGATCAAAACGATAATGCTTGTGTTATTCCAGCAACTACTCCTTATGAAAGCCATGGATTTGATCCTGACTTGTCGACAGCTGTGACATTGTCAGCTGCCCTTCAAGATCTGAAAAGCTAGACCGGACAGTGCATTAAAAGCAACGGAGAATAGCCTGTTAATGCATTTTTCTGTTGTGAAAACGTGAGACTTTTTAAGCGCTCTTTGACTTGTTAGACTGTTAAGAGAGCGGACGGCTCGTTGTTTATTTTGTTGTTCAGCATTGCTGTGGTCATCATCATCATCATCATCATCATCATTGTGTATTGGGGTTATTATTATTATTATTATTATTATTATTATTATTATTATTATTATTATTATTTATTTCTTTCTTAGCAGACGCCCTTATCCAGGGCGACTTACAATTGTTACAAGATATCACATTATTTTTACATACAGTTACCCATTTATACAGTTGGGTTTTTACTGGAGCAATCTAGGTAAAGTACCTTGCTCAAGGGTACAGCAGCAGTGTCCCCCCACCTGGGATTGAACCCACGACCCTCCGGTCAAGAGTCCAGAGCCCCTAACCACTACTCCACACTGCTGGAGGAGTTACTCCTCCATGTTATTTGTGTTAACCTCTTCACTGCTGTCCACACTGATTCTGTGTGCGCAGTGTGTACCCAAGCTTATTCTGTGATTCGCCAATGCAAGGAAACTAGATATTCCCTGGTACAAGAGGGGTGGGTCATGGGCACCTTCATTTACAGGATGCCCGTCTCTCCAAACTGCATGGGGAAAAAAACCACGAACACCCTGAAAACGACTGTAAAAGAAATTCGAGATTGTTTCTAAAATGTGTTTTGCTTGCTGCGTTACCATCCCGAAGAGATCAACCCCCCCCCCTCCAGGGGATACAAATGCAACCCTGTCCTGCTTCAGTGTCGATCGCACGCTGTCTTTATTTCAGTGAAGCTGCACTGCGAGGGCTGTAGAGAGGCTAACGGTTCTGGGCTCTCTTGCAGGTGGTGTACTACACAGAGATGTACAAAATCTTCGGGGAGCTGACGGATCAGATCGACCAGTCGGGTCTGACGGACGAGCAGCGGGAGCGCGAGAACGAGGCCAAGCTAAACGAGCTCCGAGCGCTGTCCATCGTCGCCGATGACTGAGGAAGGAGCGGCTCTTTGCTCTGAGCGCACTGTGGGCAGGGGCTTCACAGTGTTGTGGAGAAACACACTGAACTGTTGCCTCCTCTCTCACTCTCTCTCTCTCTCTCTCTCTCTCTCTCTCTCTGATCGAATGTCTAAGGGATTTAAATCGGTGATGATCAGTATAAGATACAGGGTGGTTCAGCTGTCCAGGTAAATGGGTATTCCTGGGGCAGCGTGCGGCTCTCTGCCATGGCATCATTTGCGAAACAGATATAAAGCTATTTGTCCTTGATGGTGGCATTATGCACCAGAAGGCATTCTCTTCAAAACATACATGAATTAAACATTAACAAATGCAGGGCTGTTCCTAGACAAGGTATTTGCTCCAGTTCACAAGTTGTATCCTTATATTTTATTTTTTTAATGGAATATCAATCTGGTATTCATTCAAATGTCTAACCGTCTCTGTGCCTTCCTGTGACATCACATCGAAATCTCCTTTTGAATTACAGAAGCCTTCCAAAAAAAAAGCAAAGCGGCAGCGCCTTCTAGTGGCTTGAATGGCAAACAGCTCCTCTTTATGGAGATCAGCAGTGATGCATTTAAATTGTACTGACTTTAAAACGATCCAAACCCCTTTCCCTAAGACCTGTAACCCAAATAGCTCAGTCCCAAACACGACACAACACTACCGCTGCCCTTTAAAACTGCTGTAATAATTCCTCCCCGCCCCTTTTAAAATACATCGGAGCATAAGGAAGGCGGAAGGCTTTGATAAAGTTGCGGCTCTCTTCTGGGTAGGAGCTGTTCTGGCTTTTCTTGTGTTTAATAGAAGTCTGAAGCTCTGCGGAGGGTATTATCATACATATACAAGTTTCACGTCGAAGAGGAGTTCGCTGCTTTTTGTTGATCGTCAGTCTGTGAGCAAAGAGCGTGTTCTCTTGTTTAAATGAACGACCAAAAAAAAAAAAAAAACGATTTCCCAGGAAAATAAGCCAATATCATAGCACAGGAGGCTGTGTGGTCCAGTGGTTAAAGAAAAGGGCTTGTAACCAGGAGGTCCCCGGTTCAAATCCCACCTCAGCCACTGATTCATTGTGTGACCCTGAGCAAGTCACTTCACCTCCTTGTGCTCCGTCTTTCGGGTGAGGCGTAGTTGTAAGTGACTCTGCAGCTGATGCATAGTTCACACACCCTGGTCTCTGTAAGTCGCTTTGGATAAAGGCGTCTGCTAAATAAACTAATAATAATAATAATAATAATAATAATAATAACACTAGTCAGAGATCCAGAGGGCTTGTGTTTGTTTTACTTTATATTCTTCTTTAAGTTCATGGAGGGATTGTGTTTATCAGTGAGTGTTTTTTTTTTTGGTGTTTGTTTTGTTTTTATGATTACTCGGAACACTAAATGAACTTCCTGTAACGAAGGGTCGTCTGTGAGTATTAATCAGTTTTATGGCTCCAAATAGGTTTTTTTTTTTTTAATTTTTTAATTCTGCTACAGCTCTGGCCAAAAGTTTTGCATCACCCTGTAGAATGAACTCATGTTGCTTCATGAAGTCGAATGAAACCTGAATAATGTTACGTTAACATAATTGTATTCCGCTTTGTAGTTTTCAAATATGAAAAACTGACAAAAAAATTGGGAAAATGTGACATTTCGAAACCTAACATCAAAATTCTGCTATTCCAATTCGGGAGACTTTTTGCGATTATCATTTTATAGTTTCTTTGATTACATGATGTTAAATCAAATATCTAAATTATGTTCATATAGTCTTTTTTTTTAATTCTGTCTCAATCCTAAAATGCTAAACTGTTGGCCAGAGCTGTACAGTTCTGTAATGTAAAGACCATTCCAGCTCAGTATTGAGTGTAGGTATTTCCTTCCTTCGGGGTTTCAGCAAGGCTGCGGTACTGTACACATACCCAGCACTGCCCCTGAAGGGGGTCTACACCATGGGGACAGCCCCCTGTGTAAATGCAACACTAACGTCCTATGGCAGCTTTCTCCCACATGGGGCTGAATGAACCTAATGTAGCATGAAGCATGATTTTTCTAATTTACTGTTCATCCTTCTGGTTCAGTTTAAGCTTTTGTGACTGTTATGATCCGTGATCAATTCAGATTTGTGTTTGTTAACATTGTTATTGTAAAATGATTAAAGTTTCGCCTGAATGTATGCAATAAAATGATCACTTGTATATTTTCTTCTCTGTGGTTTTTATGTGTACATTATATTCCTTACCCCCCCCCCCGTCCCTTGGGGGATGAAATCCCAGACAGCAGGGGGCGGATGTTCATATTGGGAAACCACATATCCAGTTGTGATGAAACTTGGGATAAACATTGTTCAGCTGAAGTTGTTGGGAATATCGTAATGAGGGCATGCATGGAGATATCTCTCTGCTTGTGTCACGTTTGCTTTTATACAAGCTTAGTTTGGAACTAGGCGTCAAGTTCATAAATGAAAACACATGTTTCCAAGGTAAGTTTCATAAACTGCACATTTGCAACCTTCTTAGTCTAGAATTGCATGGCAGGTAAGATTTATGTATTTGGTGAGCTGTGATGCTTGAAGTCTACGATGTGGACCTAACTGTTCCCAAGCAAGGACCGTCTTGTGTTACCCAAGCACATTTTCAGAAAGTAATTCTTCACACTGAATTGACACATGGCTTGGAGAAACGGAATCATATTTTAAGAAAAATTCCTTTTGACCGTTTAGATGGCATGTGTAGACAGTCATTGAAGGCGGCATTGTGCTAATTGAATCAGTAAGTGAATAAGCTGTGTGGAGACCTGGGAGGAAGGTTTCAGGGTGTTTATGTAACGTCTTGTCATCTTGTTGAACAATTTTGTATATCAAGCATTACACATGCACGCACGCGCACGCGCACGCACACACACACAAACATTTATTTGATTAGTTCTGGTATAATTCTGTCTGGGGGAACACAAGCAAAATGTAGCAAGTAATGCATGATGAAAATAACTATTACACCTAATAAAAGGGCCATACACAACTTGTCTAAGTGTTTGACACAACTAATTGATCCAATATTTGAATTACCGTATTCCTTCATTTAAGATGCTCTCGAGTTCAAAAGATGCAGGCCGTTTTTGAGAAGGAAAAAATTGTTTAAAAGCGCATCTTAAATTAGAAGGAATACGGTACTTCACAAACAAAATTGTGTTTGTGCTGCAGAATGTTTTTTTGCTGTGCTATACTGCCCTCTCGTGGTAAAATAAAGAAGCGATCTTTATTTAAGCTTTGGACAGCTTCAGCCAAAGAAAAGCCGTGGGTTCCCACATCTGCAGCCTAATGTGTTATCAAAAATGGGTAGATATTACAATACTGTAAAAGTATCCTTATCATTTTCACAATCCACGCAACATATATCGTCCTGGTAGATCCTGCTCCGCTCCCATTTTCCTCTCCGTAAACTGGGTGGTCGTGGGATTCCGCTCCGGGTTTTCAAAATGACCTCAACCCGATTCCGCCTGGCTTAGCTCCAGATTCCACTCCGGGTTTTAAGGAGCCGGGATGTTTGTAGCGCGGTCGGAACGCGTTCTAAAGAAAGACCCAAATTAAAACCGTAACAAACGATCTCAGATTTAAAATACAAGATTAAATAATAATAATAATAATAATAATAATAATTCATACAGATTAAGATACGTTGCTGGGGATGAATTTCTGGATGAATCTATTTTTGGGCGCAAGACTACATTGTAATGACGTGAAGACACAGGCGATGCAGCGACAAAGTAAGGGTGATATATTTCGACATGTATATTACGTTGTCCAGTTATTTAGCGTTTTTGGTTGTATTTTTATTCACACTTTTGGTTGTGTTGTGAAAATTATGACTACTGTGAAGTTCCGACGCTTTTAATATTCAGGCCTGGGAATCCGCGGAGTTTCCTACTGCGGCGAGCCCGAGATGCGCGCCGAGGCGTGGGGAAAACAATGGCTTACAACAGGGGGCGTAGATACTGCCGTATTTTAATTGTAGTTCACAATGTTTTGGGCGCACAACCTGAAGTATAATTGCAGTGCGGTACATAAACGAAGCGTGTTGTTACTGACAACAATAATACCATTATTCCGTGTACTCGCGTTTTTAGCAGGTGTTGAGTCTGAAACCAGCGTTGGTTTCCTTTATCCAGTAATCTTGTACCAGGAGGTCCCCGGTTCAAATCCCACCTCAGCCACTGACTCATTGTGTGACCGTGAGCAAGTCACTTCACCTCCTTGTGCTCCGTCTTTCGGGTGAGACGTAGTTGTAAGTGACTCTGCAGCTGATGCATAGTTCACACACCCTAGTCTCTGTAAGTCGCCTTGGATAAAGGAGTCTGCTAAATAAGCAAATAATAATAATAATAATAATAATAATATCCTAAAATGAAGTATACAAAAAAGCATTCTTGCCATTTTATTGTTTGACAGAGCTGCCCTTTCTACAAAGAATCAGTTTATGAATCAATAGGGTATTTAGTGTGGTGGCCCAGCCCTGCTGTGCTGACACCCTAGTCTCTGTAAGTCGCCTTGGATAAAGGTGTCTGCTAAATAAACTAATAATGATAATAATAACGCTTTCCCATGCTACACATCCATTGCTTGATGCATATTATTCCCAGCAGTGCGCTCCCTGTCATGTTTCAATCTCCCTGTTTGCCTCCCCTCCCCAGCTGGCCCTCGTTCCCCGGAGCAGTAGAGCTGGAGAAAGTCCGAGGGAAGATGTATCGGGGTGGGGAGCGGGACTTCCAGACGTCGGCTCGGAGGATGGGCACCTCCCTGCTGTTCCAGCTGTCCGTGCACGAGCGTGAGCTGGACCTGGTCTTCCTTGATCACAGCTATGCCAAGCCCTGGAGCGCGCACCCCGATGCCAGCAGCGCCCGGCCCACGCGCATGCTGTTCGTCACGCCACGCCGGCAGCAGGATTCCTCAGGGTGAGAGCGGCTGATTCAATACATATCATCTCAGGCATCTCCATTCCTGCATGCCACACTTCCTGCTCTTGAACCAGATAAACCTGTGTTGCAAATATCGGTTCTCTAGAAATATGCAACACTTTGAAGCAAGGACATTCAGATAGCCTAGCTGAGTTATTTCCCTCAAATCTGATGCTCCAAATCTGTAATGTTAAAAATATGTTACTCGGGGCTCCCTAGTGGCGCTCCTCGTGAAGTGCAGGATGTGCCCTATAGCCTGGAGATCGCAGGTTCGAATCCAGGCTATGTCACAGCCGACAGTGACCGGGGGTTCCTAGGGGGCAGCGCACAATTGGCCTAGCGCTGCCCGGGTCGGGAGGGCTTAGGTCGGCAGGGGAATCTACGGTTCAGCATCAGCGACCCCTGTGGCCGATAGGACGCCTGTGGTTCTGCAGTGTGAAAAATGATGGCTTGGAGCACGTTTCGGAGGACGCGTGTTTCAGCCACCGTTTCCCGAGTCGGCGGGGGGGTTGCGAGCGGTGAGCCGAGGATACAGATAATAGTTGGGCATACAAAACTGGGGAGAAAAACCAGGGTAAATAATTGGCGATGACTAAATAAAAATAAAAAAAACATTTTACTCTATTGAATACGTACCTCAACTGTAATTTTTAAATATTATAGTAGAACCTGTCATATCCAATTTAATTGGATCCAGAGGTCCATCGGATATGTAAAAATATCCTGTCTCGGAGGGAGTCGTTCTACTACTTTGTAGTAGCTTTTGCTTCTGTGTGATTTATTTCCTTCAAAACTACATTGCTCTCCTGCCCTAAAATGCTCCAGCTAAAACAGCACTTTAGCATTCATATCTGTACATGGGGATATTGTGAACCTATGTCCTCCCCAGTTCTCAGCATGTCTGTTTCACGTCTTTTCTCTGCACACGGTGTAAGTTGAATAGAATATTTTCTGGGGTGTCTGCAGAGAGACGGAGATGTCTATCGACGTGGAAACGGTGACCCCGACGCCGATGCCTCTCTATGACAATCAGAAGGCGCGGAGCGTGATGAACGAGTGTGAGCGGCACGTGGTCTTCGCACGGACTGACGCGGACGCACCCCCGCCGCCCGACGAATGGGAGGAGCAGGTCAACAAGTAAGTGCTAAAAAAAAAACCAACCCCAACTCCCATCGACGCGGGGCCAGAGAGCCTTCAGTATCCGTTTCAGACAGGCTGACTCCCTTTTCTCAGGTGCTGTGCTGGCTTATTTCAGAGAAGCGTTCAAACAGTCATTATCATTATTGCTGTAAGATCCAGTTGCTTTTGCGTGTGTCTTTTATTCTTTCATAGTTGCCTTCTCTATCTTTATCGACTTTGTCCCTGTTGTTCATTGAAGCCACCCAGGCTGCTCCTGCTATTACTTGCAGCAGCAGTAGAGGAGGTTATTAATGTCATCTTAAGCTGTGTTGTAGCTCAGGAAGCAAATAACAAATACGAGTGCCTCTGTTTAATGTATATCTCTATAGTGGTAACATGTTAGAGGAAAGGATTCTGGAATTTGTAACACAATGAAAAAAAACGAGAGTCGCATCAGAGAACCAGTCTGTCTTAAACCACGTGCTTCCATCACAGGGGCAGCCTGACACTTTACACAGAATAGGTCTTGGAGGAATGTAAGACCCCTGAAAATACCCTTTATTGTTGGCCGAGGGTTGAGGTTTGAGGGGCGCTGTGGAAAAAGAGACACAGAGCAGTGTGGAGGGACCTTGAAGAGGTCAGAGCAAAGGGAGCCCTAGCCTTATTCCTAGCTTTATTGTAACGCAGACAGCTTGGGGGGGTAAAGTATCCATTTTAGTGTTTTGTTTCCTCCGCAGGGCCGGCTGGTCCATGGCCCAGAACAAGCTGTTCAACAAGGTGATGAAAGCACTGCTGGCTGAGCGGCAGGCAAGACTAGCGAACGAGAAGGTGAGAGAGAGGGTGCAGTGTGCGTGTGGCTGTAAAGCCTGTGTTCTGTGCTGGGTCACACAGTTTCTGAGGTTATTCAGGCAGTTAAAATGATGTCGAAGAGCAGGGCTCCGTTCAAACATGTCCTACGTTGGTGTGGATTTTCTTTGGTGCACAACCCTCTGACCTGCTGCCCTGTATTGTGTTGCTGGAGTGAACCCATTGCACAAAAAAAAAAACAGCACAAGCTTTAAAATATAACACCCTTCCTAAAAAAAAAGGTGAGTGTTCAGTAATCTGACCCTGGACTGAGTGTGGAGTAGCTTCCCTCTGAAGCATGGGCGGGGTTTGCATTGTGGTGCTGAAATAAGCAGAGGGAGGGGCAGGTGAATAGTGTGGCGCTGTTTGTTTGATGCAGTTCTGCCGTTCTTTCCCTCCACCCCCTGCAGGCGTGTAACGAGCCGGTGCTGCGCCGCATCGCGGTGGATAAGTGCGCTCGGAAGGTGCGCCACGCCCTGGCCGCTGTGAGCTGGGACACCAAGCTCACCCAGTGGCTGCACTGCACACTGGTGGATTCGCTCAGCCTGCCCATGCTGGCAGCCTATCTGGACGTGCTGCAGACGCTCAAGAGCAAGGTGAGGACGTCGGCAGCGAGAGTCCAGGAGATCATCCGCTCGCCTTTAAAGCAAGAGCGGAGAGGCACTCTGGAACAGAACAGTGTTCTCCACGCTGCGGGGCTGCGGCAAACAGCCGATCGTCGTCAAATGTTTGGTTCTGCATTTTGATATGCAATTTGTAATGATTGAATGAGTTACCAAATCTTCTACCTAGAACAGATTAAACAAAAAAATAAGGTTTTGAATGCATTCATATATCTGCAAAAGCAAACGCAAATCATGTTAATATACAGGAGGCTGTGTGGTCCAGTGGTTAAAGAAAAGGGCTTGTAACCAGGAGGTCCCCGGTTCAAATCCCACCTCAGCCACTGACTCATTGTGTGACCCTGAGCAAGTCACTTCACCTCCTTGTGCTCCGTCTTTCGGGTGAGACGTAGTTGTAAGTGACTCTGCAGCTGATGCATAGTTCACACACCCTCTCCTTGAATAAAGGTGTCTGCTAAATAAACAAATAATAATATCTTAAAATGAAGTATTAAAAAAAAGCATTCTTGCCGTTTTTATTGTTTGCCCTTTCTACGAAGAATCAGTTTATGAATCAATAGGGTATTTAGTGTGGTGGCCCAGCCCTGCTGTGCTGACGGCTGTGCTGTGCTCCTCTGCAGGTTCCCTCGATGATCGAGCGGATGCTGCTGTCCTCGTCTGTGAAGACTGGCGCAGCGGGGGCCGAGGCGCTGTCCCTCCTGCTCAAGAGGCCCTGGGACCCGGCCGTGGGGGTCCTCTCTCACAACAAGCCGGTACGCCTCCTCCATAGTGACCACACGCCACGTGGACTGCTGAGTTCCTGCCAGATTCACGCAGGAGCTGGCACTGGCACCAGGCTGGGGTGCTGTTCTTTTATCCCAGCAGTATCTAATGCCAATCCTCCCTTTTCTCAGGAAGCAAAGGACTTGAGGCTGTCATTGACCAATTGATTTATATCGTATTTAAATATAATTGCCAACTGGTTGCTAAATTTATTTTATTAATTCCTATGTAATTTTACTCTTCTGCAGCCTGCTGTGTAATTTTTCTGTATAAGCACAGGACCTTGTTTGTTTACATTAGTTTAATGTATGGACAGACAGAGGCTCGCTCCTTCAAACCTCCTGCTCACTTTTTGAACTGATTTCATTGTTTTGTTTGTTTTGCAGAGCAAGCTCCCAGGGTCCCCCCTAATCCTGATCGCTCCCTCCGGGCCGACCAATCAAGTCTTCCCCACCTCACGGCGCCTCCGCTTCTGGCAGTCACAGCTCTCCTGCCTTGGGAAGGTGTGTCTCTGTCTCTCTGTCTGTCTGTCTGTCTGTCTGTCTGTCTGTCTGTAAGCAGGGTGCCTGGATCACAGTTAAATCTCTTACAATAAAGTTAAACGATGCAACTGTGTATTTGTTTGGAATCAACTTGGGCTCTTGCTTGAATTATCATGCTGTCATGCAACATCTTTCAGAGGCTTGCATGTGGTAAAAATAACTGTGTATGAATCTGTTCAGCTGCGACAGATTTGAGGGAGCGAGGCTGAGATCATGCAGGTTGGATGTCAGATGCACTTGCAGGGCTAGATCACTGCGGGTCTTTCTGATTCACTAAGAAACCTGGACACGAGCACTCACCTAATAAAATGCAAACTACTAAAAGCCCTTGAATGGAATTATCTGGCGTCCTTGCTGTAGTGTTTGGAGCCCCTAGCCAGCTGTCGGACTGATGAGTAAACCTGTTTGTGTTTCAGGTTATCCCTGTGTCCACGCACCTTGTAAATAACGGCGCCAATGTTGGAATCACCCAGTGTCTGGAGCACATGATCGGAGCAGTGAGGGGAAAAGTTCTAGAGGTACCAACTGTCGTTTATTTGGGTTAAAAAATCTCTTGCAGATTTAAGGCACTTTTACTGTATTAGTTTAGTACTTTAAACAAGTTATGTTCCCATAACTATTTAATGCCTGTTTTCTCAATGTCAGATATATTGGACACTGGCCAGCAAAGGGTTGAAGCAGGAGTCTCCAACCCTGGTCCTGTAGAGCTGCTGTGGCTGCTGGTTTCCATTTCAACCAATCTCTCAGATACTTAAATGAACCAATTATTGGCTTAATTAGTCAAGATAAACAGATGTTTCAGATTTTTAGCCACTGATGATGTAAAGACACATATAAAACCTGCTGGACAGGGGCTGTCCAGGACCAGGGTTGGAGACACCTGGGTTAAAGTGTGTGTGTGGTTAAAAAATATATATATATATTAACCCTAGACCTAATGTAGGGTCTGTCTTTTTTTTTTCATATCTCGGCATGTGTATTTTTAGTTTTTTGCCATTTTAAAAGAATACATCTGCTTTTCTTTTTTTCAGCTTTATATTTAATGCTCCAGGTTGCTCAGTTAAATTATATTATTGAGGGATGAATTGCAAACATGGGGTTTGCGTTACTGAGTTTCCGGTAATTGTTTTGAATGTGTTTTTTTTTTTTTTTTTTTTACTCCTGCCTCTCTGTCCTTGAAACAGGTGCACAGCCACTTCCCGCACAAGCCTATCATTCTGGTTGGCTGGAATGTCGGAGCCCTCATTGCCTGTCATGTGAGTATCTGAGGAACGTCTCCTGTACATTGCGGTCCCAGCGGGGACAGCAGAGTGAGCCCCTTAAGGTCCACAAGGAACAGCGGTTTGTTGTTCAAACGGTTTAAATACATTTGAGAGCGGCCCAAGCATCACGAGGATGAAACTGACAATTTGGACGACCAGATCCAACCCGTCAGTACATTTTAAACCCAGTTTCGTGCACCTCCTTGCAAAAATAAGAAAGTTGATTTGCAGGACACGTGTCCCTCTTACCTTGATGTGTTCCTGTATATACACACAATGATTGCGTGCTGTAATGTGTCCCCCAGGTGGCAGTAATGGAGTATGTGACTGCAGTGATCTGCCTCGGGTTCCCTCTCTTCACCATCACTGGGCCCAGAGGGGTAAGCCTTTTATTTTTGTCACATTTGTTAAAAAATACTTTTCTTTTGACCTTGGTCAAATATACCGGGGTGTGCACGTGTATTGGAACACCCCATTGCTTCTGCTGTTTTGATTTGTTGTGCATCTGTTGTGAAAATCTTGGTAAAATTGTCAAAATAGACAACTTTAGTGATTGATTTAACTGGTGACTTTAATAGGTCACACGTGCCGTTCGTTTAAAATGGTAAAATGCAGGAGACTTTTTAGAAGTTTAAGATGCCTAATTAAAGCACAAAGTGGTCTAATATTTTCACACACGAGAGCCTGTTTCCATTTGAATTAGATATTTCATTCTAAATAGTTCTTGTGCACAGACAGTGTTGTTTTGAACTGACAAAGCATTTTTTTTTTTTTTTTGTCGGGCAGGATGTGGACGACCCCCTGCTGGACTTGAAGACCCCTGTGCTGTTTGTGATTGGTCAGAACGCCCTGCAGTGCGGCGTGGAGACCATGGAGGAGTTCAGAGAGAAGATCCGGGGCGACAACAGCATGGTGGTGGTGGGAGGAGCGGATGACAACCTCCGGTGAGCACACAGACCTGGGCTTTAAAGCTGCAGTACCCCGCTAAAGAAAGAGCTCCTTTCAGACTTTACATTGCCAGTTTCAATAAACCTACAGTAAAACCTCTCTAGGACCACCTGGGTGAAAAGACCACCATGCAATAGAGGTATCTTTTAACATTAGCGTTTTCCTCCTAGCGATTATACTGTAAAGTCCCTTTTAATATTAAGGCAACCGCCAGTATTCAGTACTAAGGCCACCTTCAGCAGCCCCAAATATCAAACCATGTTAAAAATCCATCAGATCAATGTTCTGCAAAACGTTTTAGCGTCTTGTACCGAAAAGTAGATTGCATTGAATTGATCACCTGGGCTGCTGTATGCTAATAGAGCAACAAAATACATCTTTAGAGGTTTACCTGTATAATGTTTATCTCTTTCCAGTCAGAGCTTATTCTTGCAAAATGTTTTTGTTTTTTTTAAACTGCATTTTCTCATAGTTTAGCCTTCTGCACGCTCTACTTTATCAGGAGTCTGGTTTGTCTACATTCACCCAAACTGGATTTATCTGCAGTGCCCAGCAGTTGTAGCTCAAGTATGTGCCTGTAAAACTCAGGTTAAAGAAGATCAGATCGACTATTTCAAAGCCTTCACTCTGTACGTTGATTTGCAGCATCAGCACAGCAAAAATGAAGTCTGAAGGGCTGACGCAGAGCATGGTGGACCGCTGCATTCAGGTAATTACGTTTCCAGAACGTTTTCGTTTGAAATAACACGTTCTGACTTCCCGTCTCCGATATGGAGCGCTGTGCTGGTGACTTGATTGATTGATTGATTGATTGATTGACAGGACGAGATCGCAGATTTCCTGACGGGAGTTCTGACCCGCGCTGAGAGTCATTCTGCGGCCGACCCCCGCGACCTCGACACGGAGAAGAAGAAAAAGCAGCGTGACTCTCGGAGGGAGCTGCCGTTCGAGCTGGAGAAGAGAAGGCCTTCCTCCCCGGCCACGCGGCTGCCCGTCTCCCCCTCAGAGTCGGAGGTGAGTGAGTGAGTGTGTGATTCAGCAGGGCTAGGGAACTCTACAGTAGGGGTGTGCAATCAATCACAGTCCTGGAGGGCCGTTCCACTCCAGGTAAAATTAGATAATGAACCACTTCAGGATCTGGATGGAGGTTTTAATTGGTTCAGTTAAACAGTTTAGAACAGGGTTGGAACAAAGACCAGTTCAGGTCTTGTTTCCAGTGAAGTCCTAATTTAGTTAATTGACCCTTTTAGCTTGTTTTTCCAGTCAGTTTTATTCACTCTGTAGAAGCAAAAGCATAGCTACTTGCATCTGATTCCACAAGCAGAAAGTCACGCGCTAAACCTCTTAATCCAAAACGCTCCCCTAAATATCCCCTTTGCTTGTTCTTTTCTGTTTTTTGTTTTTTTTTTTGCTTTAGGATTTGTCAAGTGTTTCCAGCAGTCCAGCCTCCAGCCCAAAGACTAAGACGTCAGCTCTCTCTCCGGCTCAGAAATCCAGCCTGATCACAGCCACCCAGCTGCTGAAAACACACATGCAGAGATCAGGAGCTGTGCTTACTCACAAACAAGCACAAGGTACAGGCTGTGTGCTCGCAGAGCCGTGTACGTGCTGCTCTGGCCAACAGTTTTGCATCACCCGATAGAATGAACTCATTTTGCTTCGTAAAGTCGAATGAAACCTGTTGAATAATGTGCCACTGCTGGAGCAAACACTGGGAGTGTGGGGATACAGTTCTGTAACCTTGCATTGCTAGAACTCCTAAGGCATAGAGGGAGAGCTGGGGGATCTGTTAGAAGGTATAGGGTTACAGTTTTGGCGGGCGGGATGGGGGGGGGTATGTATCTTAGCATGATGTATTGCCTCTTGAAGGCTTGTCCTGGGCCCTCTCTCTCTGTGTGCCTCCCTACTGTTCCTGTCTTTCCTTCTGTAACTCTGTCTTTTTTCTCTTTCTCTTTCTCGGTTCGTTTTCAGCTCAGTTCGCTGCTTTTCTGAAACAAAACATGCTGGTGAGGAAGGCAGCTCCTCCTGGCAGCCCCTCCTGTCTCTTTGGTGAGTATCTCTCTGTCTCTCTCACCTGTCCTGCGCTCTACAGCTGTGGCCAAAAGTTTTGCAGCACCCCTATAGAACTCATTAACTCTAAGTCAAAATAAATTATTTGCGATTTTAAATTACCTTCACATAGGTTTGTATTATGTCTCAATCCTAAAATTCTAGGTGATGCAAAACTTTTGGGCCTCCCGACGAATTCGATATTCAAGCCCTGCTCCCCTCTCTCATTTCCTTCCTTCCTCCCTCGCTATCTCTTTCTCTTTGAGCTGTCTCTCCCTTGTGAGGTTGTGGACCTGGGATCTGGTATTTATGGTATTTATCTCTCTGTTTCTGTCTCTGCAGTGCCTGTGTCTAGCGGGCAAGCGGAAGGGCTGGACAAAGAGGACCGAGCACAGCTGAAGAGGAGACAGACCTCCAACCCCACCACGGCCAAGTCCCCCAAGAGAGCCAAAATCAAAGTCACCATCCTGTCCCATGGGGAGACTGCAGGGGGCGCCACCACCATGGCTGCTCAGGACGGTAATGATTCGAACCATATCAAGCCCTGTCTGATGCTTGGGGATTCAAAATGCAGTCCAGCATCCAGCCAGTGCATTGATCCTGTGAATGTTACAGCTTGCTGGATACAGTACGGGTGTGTTCTAGGGTGCTGCTGAAGATACAAACTGATTTTTTTTCACCCCTCGGGCCAGAGCGTGGGTAGCACCTTGTACTGGACAGCGTCCTGCACCCTATATTTAATCCTTGTGTTGCTTTTCTGTACCAGGAGCCTGGGAAGAGGCCTACAGAAATGCAAATCCGCCACTGGAAGACCTTCAAGGTCTCTCCAGAGAACCAGATTGTGGGATCTGTCTGTGGCTTGTTTGGATTTTAAATCTTGACCTGTTCCTTTTTGTTTTCCTTGATCTAGGAGGCGCAGGGGGGAAGCCTTTGACTGTGACAGTGGGGCAATCTGTTGCCGGGGCGAAGGAGCTATCGGGGCTTCTTACAGGACAGAGGTGTGTGTCTGTGTTCAGATGTACCTCCGAGATCTCCTGGTGTTGCTGATTTTTATACTGTGCACGTGGGTGTTCCAAAGTGGGTTCGTTTTCCGCATTTCGATGAAGGCCTGTAGCAGCGTGACGTCCCTGTACCTGCTTCAAAGCTTTGCAAGCAACAGCAATGTTGAATCCGTAAAACAAATTGGTTAATGAGATCCATAAGCAAATTGATTATTATGTGTGGTACATTCGTGGGTAACTCCGAAATAATCAGTTTGTAAGTAAAGACGTAAACAACTTGGCACTGTTGTCCCTCTGTTTTTATCTCCCCCCTCGCTCATCGGTTCTTTTTACGTTACCCACTTCGCACTGTCGTGCATCTTTTCTGTAACTGAGGACTTTGCTTTTTTTTACTTTTTGCAACCAGTAAGTAAAACAAATACAAGTCAGCAAGCACTTTTTTTTTTAAAAAAAAATAATTTTGCCCTGCTTGGAGGGGATACATGTCGCTTAGTGGACATTCTTTACCGCACGTTTTTGAGATTATTATTATTATTATTATTATTATTTGTTTATTTAGCAGACACCTTTATCCAAGGCGACTTACAGAGACTAGGGTGTGTGAACTATGCATCAGCTGCAGAGTCAATTACAATTACGTCTCACCCAAGACACAAGGAGACACAAGGAGATGAATCCTTGGATGTATTTTTGCATATCTGTGGTGGATGTTGCTCATAGTGATCAATTATTATTTTTATTTATTTATTTTTTGTTTGTTTTAAAGTAGGAATCCTGGTTGTTTTTTAATCAGGCAGTGACTGAGTAAGAGCTTTGTGTGTCTCTGTATCTCCAGATCTGCCAGTGTGTCTGAAGCCTCAGGTGCTGGAGTGGTGACCCCTAGCTCCTTCCACAGCCTGCAGAGCCGCCTGGGCCCCGGCGCCCCCTGCCCTGCCCAGACACAGGCTGCAGCCACACAAGGTACCTCCCAGAGAACTGGACACAGAGTAGACCCGACTTAGCAGAGTGTTTCTGGATAATTTACCCTATTTTCTACAAATTTTGGAAAGAAAGTGTAATGGTTTGACAAAGTCGCTTTTCTTTATTTTTACTTTTTTTTTTTTTGTTTTGTGTATAGATTTGAGATCAGATTTATTTATTTTTATTTTTTTGTGGCAATTACTAAAAGAAACTACCAATCAAAGGCACTTAACTTCTGCATTGAGTGATTTAAAAGCCGTTTGGATGTGAGCTTTGCTTTCACCCAGGGCACTGACATTTTTGCTGCTGCATCAAGGCCATAAATGACACAGAAAGTTAAAAAAAAAAATGTCACTGAGATTTCCTGCCCTATCTTAGAGCAACCTATAGAGGATATGAGTGCTTTGAGTCCTCGATTAACTGTAAACAAGGGCGACTGAGGGAATGCTTTGTGTTTAAGTGTTATTCAGTTAATTAACAACAACCTAAAACATCTTAAAGGGAATGCCTCTTAAAGTGTGAGTATCTCCACCTCCCTGATCTCTGCGATTGATCCTCAGTCTGTGTATCTCCACCACCCTGATCTCTGTGATCGATCCTCAGGCTGTGTATCTCCACCTCCCTGATCTCTGCAGTTGATCCTCAGTCTGTGTATCTCCACCTCCCTGATCTCTGTGATCGATCCTCAGGCTGTGTATCTCCACCTCCCTGATCTCTGCGGTTGATCCTCAGTCTGTGTATCTCCACCTCCCTGATCTCTGCAGTTGATCCTCAGGCTGTGGATCTCCACCTCCCTGATCTCTGCAATTGATCCTCAGTCTGTGTATCTGCACCTCCCTGATCTCTGCGATTGATCCTCAATCTGTGTATCTGCACCTCCCTGATCTCTGTGATCGATCCTCAGGCTGTGGATCTCCACCTCCCTGATCTCTGTGATCGATCCTCAGGCTGTGTATCTGCACCTCCCTGATCTCTGTGATCGATCCTCAGGCTGTGGATCTCCACCTCCCTGATCTCTGTGATCGATCCTCAGGCTGTGTATCTCCACCTCCCTGATCTCTGTGATCGATCCTCAGGCTGTGTATCTGCACCTCCCTGATCTCTGCGATTGATCCTCAGTCTGTGTATCTCCACCTCCCTGATCTCTGTGATCGATCCTCAGGCTGTGTATCTCCACCTCCGTGATCTCTGCGGTTGATCCTCAATCTGTGTATCTGCACCTCCCTGATCTCTGCAATTGATCCTCAGTCTGTGTATCTGCACCTCCCTGATCTCTGTGATCGATCCTCAGGCTGTGGATCTCCACCTCCCTGATCTCTGCGATTGATCCTCAATCTGTGTATCTGCACCTCCCTGATCTCTGCGATTTGATCCTCTCTCCAGGCACCCCCTCTGCTAGCAGCTTGCTCCAGGGCTTGAGTTTTAGCATCCAGGAAATTGTCACCCGGTCTCCCAGCTTGCCCTCCACAGCAGCCACTGCAGGGACCAGCACTCAGGTAACCTACACCTGGAACAGACCCACGGCCACACAGGTAACTTTTAACTGCTAATAATGACTTGACAGGCTGCTGCCACTCTGTAAGCATGCACCTCACATAGGTTCTACTTCATTAATGTTTGGTACTTCCTTAATTCCTTCCTATTTTTTTAGTTTTTTTTTTTTTTTTTTTTTTAAATAAAACTGTTTTGTTGATTTTTTATTTACTTTTTAGTCAATGACTGTTTGTTTACCCCCAGCCACCCTGCCTTCCTCCCAGTCCCTCAACCCTAACCAGTAGGCCACACTGCCTCACAGTCCTTAAGATGTAATTCTTAGCCTGCTGTGTCTACATACTTCTGTAGGTCATGCATGCTGAAGAGCTGAGCTTTGTAGCGTCACTTGTGTGCGTGCGTGTAGAGCAAAGCTGTGTTGTGTCACTTGACCTGTGGTGACCTGATGTGTGCCTGTGTGTTTTCCCTGACAGGCTCCTGGAATGAAGACGCAGGGTCAGGTTTTGGGCACCTTCACCACGGGGAGTGGCACACTGGTCCGGACCCTTCCTGTGGTCACCAGCGGTGGAGGGGGCACCAGCAAAACCACCGCCATCCACCAGCTCCTCGCCAACGGAGGGCTGGCCAAGCTCGCCAGCAGCCTGCCGGGACTGGCACACATCTCCAGCCAGAGTGGCGGTACGTCTCCGCGGTGCAGCAGTGCCAGTTAGACGCGTTGGAGCAAACACAAGGCAGATCTCGTTTCCCAAGGCACTTCAGGTTGTGGGTTTTCATGTGAAAGGCATTGCAATTATGATGCCTTGCATTTCAAGACTGCTAGGGTTCGGTCAAGAGCTAGCTGAAACTTGGCAGGTTCACTGTCAGCTAAATGAAGTGAAGATAATTCCCGTTCTTTTGTCGCAAGGTAGGCTGTGGAACAAGAATGGAATATTGTATTGAAGGCGTAAAATGTAAGTTGTTATTCAGTCGGCTGTTTGTTTCTGTTGACGCACTGTGACGTTTGTAATGCAGTTGTGAATGCTGGGCTTGGAGTTTTGTCACTGATAGTTCAGCATTGGTATTTTATCGAGTTTCCCGTTTTGTCTTCTGTTCTTTAACTTCACAAAGCGTCACTTAGATGATCTCATGCTGTTCGGAGTCGTTGATTACTCTCCAGCTGTGTGAGCTTTCTTTACCAGGTCTCCTCTTTGAATGAGAAGTTGTTCTCTATGGATTTTTCACTTGCTTAAGTAAAGGAATTGATTGACTACATTTCTAGCCTCAAACCTACTGTTTCATTTCTTTTGAAAAAAGGGAGAAAAAAAATATATATCATCTGCCATTGTTTTACGTCGCACATTTCACTAGTGTATCTGAGATTCTGTTCGTGGTCCCTACCAGGTTAAATAAAGGATTTCATGATAATATTTTGTACCCTGGCAGGACTGAAGGCACCGACCACCATAACTGTGACCCTGCGAGGGCAGCCAAGCAGAGTGACCACCGTCAGCCAGTCTGCAGCTGGCACGATGCTGCCAGGACCCAGCGATATACAGGTGTGTGTTACAGCTGCCTTCTCCAGCACAGTGCTGCCCGGGTCCAGCGATTTATACAGGTGTGTGTTACAGCTGTCTTCTCCAGCACAGTGCTGCCCGGGTCCAGCGATTATACAGGTGTGTGTTACAGCTGTCTTCTCCAGCACAGTGCTGCCAGGGTCCAGCGATTATACAGGTGTGTGTTACAGCTGTCTTCTCCAGCACAGTGCTGCCCGGGCCCAGCGATTTATACAGGTGTGTGTTACAGCTGCCTTCTCCAGCACAGTGCTGCCCGGGTCCAGCAATTACACAGGTGTGTGTTACAGCTGCCTTCTCCAGCACAGTGCTGCCCGGGTCCAGCGATTATACAGGTGTGTGTTACAGCTGTCTTCTCCAGCACAGTGCTGCCCGGGTCCAGCAATTATACAGGTGTGTGTTACAGCTGCCTTCTCCAGCACAGTGCTGCCCGGGTCCAGTGATTATACAGGCGTGTGTTACAGCTGTCTTCTCCAGCGTCCCAGCACTGACTTCAGGGCCTGCGGAGCCTCCCTCTGGTATGTGTGGAGCACATGCAAAAACATTGAAAAGAGTAAAGAGGCACCACAAATCAAATATTGAAATTGCTGGCAAATTGCAAATCTGATATACATTTTAATTAAAATTTTATGCCTTGCTTTGAAACTGGGCAGAGAGGGAGGAAATGGCACTTCTGGGGACATTGATGATGATGATGCCACCACTGTTTTATTTCACTTCCAGTGTGTGTAAGAATGAGGTCAACTCCCTCGCTTTTCACAGGCGTTTTAAGTAGTGCAATTAACAACTGTGCCCTAGAGCAGATGGCAATAGAAAAATAGAACTTGACTTTTATGAGATACTTGCTCCTGCCTTGTTATAAAATATTGCAATATGTTTTCATTTGACGTCATTGAGCCCCTTGGTCTGTTAGTGCTGATAGAAGTGACAGACTTGTAATCCTGCCCCACCCTGTACTGCTTATCCGCATCACAAAACAAGAAGCTGAGCTACACGCAGAGCCATGGGGAGAAATAACTTATTTTCAGGTCACAGCCGGGATAACTGGTATATAAAACAATATCCTGTTTGCTATCAGATCCGTAAAAACAACTATACACATTAGAAAAAGGCCCTAATTAAGTTAGCTGTGTTTTGTTTTTTGTTTTTTTTTGTAGTATCTTTATTGAGAGAAAGCTCTACAAATTTATACTTGGGTCCGAGAAGTTTACTGCTCTGCCAGATTTGAGTCGAGCTATCTTTCCTACGAGAGAGTTGATTTACAGGCCCATCAAGCCTGCAACAACCTCACAAGCACTGTGCTGTAGCTTCCTTAACGAATGGAAGGCTTCGATCTCCTGTTGCTGTCTTGTCTCCAAGATGTCCACTCGTTTTGCTAACGGACCCTGCTTCGATTCTGTAGGGCCCTGACCCTGTGCTGGGGAATGCCGTCGCCCAGGCCGCCGCTGCCAACCTGCCGCCCGCCAAGATCCTCCCGCAGCTGGACCTCGTTAAAGTGCCCGGCAGTGCAGTCCTGCCAGCTGCCACGTCTCCACCCATAGGTGAGGCAACATGGACTTTTCTGCAGCTGCTACTGCACTGCACGCTCCTCTCCTTCAGTGCTCCAGACAGGGGGGGGGGGGACACGCAGACACAGAGCTGCCCGCCATTCGCAAAGCGTGTTCAGCCTGTGCTAGTTTCTTAAATAGAATTAAAACGGCTATTGTTTCTAAACTAGATGTAAAAAAAATTTGAATTGCTAAATTTAGGGCTTTCACGTGCACCTTCACATTAGCAGCTTTTTTTTAAAATCTCTATATCATCTATATCTCGGAGGCTCCTATATTACCCCTAATTCTGTAGTTACTGCTTAATCCCACCTTAACTGGAACGCTACTTGTATACATGCCTGCTGGCTCCTATTTATCAAAAGATACTTGAAGGGTCCTATCCGTGTTTCTCTGTGACAGCGATTTGTATTTTACACGCAAACCTACAACGTTTATTCAAAGCCTATAAATAAACGTGTGCTCTTGCATATCAGCCCCCGCATGTTAGCCAGGCTCTATTGTCTTGTGAATAGCAGATGCTTGCTTCAGCAGGATGATATATTCATACACGTCTCAAGTTGAAACCTGCAGATCATGTCGGGGATTTTGATGCAGGAAGATTCCGTGGGAGTGCCATTAGCTGTTAGGAAGCCTGTCATCTCTTTGTTTGTCTGCACTTTCACACTTCAGTTAGGTTGCATTTACAAGGTGTTTTTTTTTTAATGGCAATGCTTTTACACTCTCGTTCTCATTAGTCTTTCTAAAGCACGGACCCTGGGAGGAGGAGGGTGGTAAATTATTACCCATGGATTAACTCCTTAACCTCCAAACCTTGTTCAGAAACAAGCCACAACAATGGAATCAAATCGGCAAAGCTTATTGCATCTGCCTTCCAGGTTTCTTCAAATTACATTAGTTACAGTGTTGCAAGAAAAGGACCAGAAGGGGGTTCACTTTCCATTGTCTCATCACAAGTCCATGGCAGGCTTAGCCTTTCAGAAGTCATAGACCAGAGTTATAGAAGCGGTTTGACTTTTCCTGTAGACTTCAGATGTGTTCACGCTGTGGTCCCTTGTTCTAGTAGCATGTCTGGTATCCACCTTGCCTTGGTTATTGGAGAGTACCGAGTTGAAACAAGTACCCTCTAGTTGGGGCATTTGGCCACATCAGTCATCCAGTTCATGTACTCTCTCTAACGTGACTATTTCAATGAATCTTCTTAAACCATTCCATTAGAGACGCCCGACCCCTTGAACATGAATCCTTTGTTTTCAGCATTAATAATTTTGATTGATTTGAGGTGACGCGTGATAAGGCATTTGTTGCATTGATTAGTGAATCGAATGACAGCTTATAAAATAGAAATGATTTCTAAATTTAGGTTTCAATATGGAATTTTTTTTTTTTTTTTTTTAATGTATTAAAATTGATTGGAATTGTTTATGAAATTCTACACGTCTCTGAAACCTGTAATGTATTGACAGGCATGTATGTGTGGCTGGTTACACTCTATGCTTTTTTTAAGTCCTGTATCTGATCTGCTTAGCCCCCCCTATAATGAACAGCACTGTGTCTATCAGGCTGACCCTCTTTCTCTCGTTGCAGTGACCACCACCAGCCCGACAAAGACTCTGTACGTCATGTCTGATGCCAGGCTGTCTGCTCTCACCAAGTCCATCCTCCCTCAGCAGCCCGAGACGGGGCTGGGATCACTGGGGGTCCCCTCCCCCTCGGGGGGCGCAGTCACCTTCACCACTCCCGCCCTCGCCAGCACCCCCAGCCCCTCCTGCACCGTCGTCCTGTCCAAGCAGGGTACTTCCAAAACTGTCCTCCTCGCCCCTGCCGTAGACCAGCTCTGCCTCCCCCTGTCCAAGCCCCCCGTGTCTGGGGTCGAGACCTTGGGCCGGGTCCCCTCCGTGCTGGATGAGGGGAGTACCATCCTCCACACCACAGAGACCTTCGGTCAGACTCCTGGCACCACCATCATTACCTTGTCAGGCAGCTCCGTGGCCGCCACAGCAGGACCGCAAGGACCCGGAGCCGGCCAGCTACATTAAAGGCACAAGAGCATGTGGAAGGATGCAGGCTGCTCAAACCGCTCCAATATTTGCTTTGTAGCTGTCGGTCTGAGGCTGGAAATGTGTTCTTTTGTTCTTGCTACACGTTTTGGTTTCAGCTTTTTTGGAAGCTTTCCTGGGGTGTTTTTAAGTGCTGTCAAAGTGTGACTATGGCACAGGGTTTTATCATGGCCGGAGGAGAGAGTTATTGCACACTATAGCAGACCAGGACAGTGTACTGGAAGGCGGAACAGCTTTTAGTTTGTTAAATGATTCTCTGGCAACTGATATATTTAAAAATAAATAAATAAATAAATAACCCTAATTGGTCTAAAATCAGCCTTTTGTGTTCCCAAAGTTATTTTGCAACAAGAAATTCTTAATAAAAATCTAACTGCATCATGAATGTAATTATATATTCCTTTCACCCATAGAATATGAGAACTACCCATTAGCTGGCAATGCCCTGCAAGTAGTAAGATTGGTTCTGTTGATTTAAGTAGCTGTACATCCTCCCAAGACTGCATGCTTGACCACTGGGGAAGTTGGGATGACCAGCCACTTCCGTGGACCATTTGTTTTTTCCTTCAGTGCTGTTTCGGTACAGACTGGCGCAATGGGGACTCTTGTGTTTTCTAAGTGGTTTCCTTCTCGTTGTGCTTCTCTTCTCTCTGTTTCAGGTTGTAAAGGACTTTGCTTGTGTTTTGGATGGCAGTACTGTTCCATCTTGTTTCAGCTGTTCAAGCTCAGAGTTCTTTTCATGTGTTTTTTTTTTTCCAGCTGCTTAAATTGGTTGTTTTATAAACTGGAAAGAATTTAACAACTTTTGGCTCTTGTTCTGGTTTCAGAGTGCATCCGTGTCTCGCCAGATTCTGATACTTGTTCTGAAGAATGTCGCGTTCAAGTTTCATCACAAATGGAGAAGCGGTTCTCTAATTTATTTTGAAATGTAAGCGTAACGTTCACACAGCCGGACGGAAAGACAGACTCCATATAGATTATGATGCACTAGTTTGTGCTAAAGTTTTGTGGCACTTGGATAAGTGATTCTGTACGCAAGCTCTAAAGTATGATTCTGTCACCTCAGCAGACAGGTGGGTGACAGAGGTAGTGTCTCAGGGCCTTTTAATCACTTTATTAAAAATCTGAATTGATTTCTGCCATTCTACAGCTGTGCCCAAAAGTTTTGCATCACCTAGAATTTTAGAATTGAGACATTTTAATAATATATATATATATATATATATATAATGATATGATATGAAAAAACCTATACGAACATAATTTAGATCTTGTATTTAACATTGTGTAATCAAAGTGATATTGCAAGTGTCTACCAGAAGTCATAATAGTAATACAGTATTTCCTGTTAGATTTCAATATGTCACATTTTGCTGGTTTTTATCGTTTATGTGGAAAAATAAAATGTGGTATGTCATTCAGTGTGGTTAACGTTTAAAATCCCAATCAAGCCAGAAGGTCAACAGTTTAGATTAATTTAGCAACACACATTATGCTTCAAGCAGAAAGGCATAAGCAGGTGCTTGCAGTGTGCTCTTTGTCAATTTTCTTTATTGTTGTCAAGAAAGAAAAAGGGTGTTGCATTTACCTGAGCAGGAGCACAGTGCATCACAATAAAGAGAATTTACTGAATAGTGAAACTTCACTGCAGGTCCTTCAACCCTTTCATTAAAAAAGGGGCTTCCTTTTGATTCAGAACAAGCAGGCTGGGTAAACAAAACGCTCAGCCCTGCGTCACTGCAGAGAGATCTGTTCATAACTTCTGGTGCAGCTTGTAAAGTGTTCAGTCAGTTCTTCACTCGATCGCACCAGTCACAGGTTGTGACACTTTGCTCATTTCAGGGCTCCTGACCTGACGAGAGAAATGGATTTTACTTTTAATGAAAAAGTGACCAACAAAGTCGTTTATTGTATTTGGAAGACATGAAACTGAACATCGGTACCCTGGAGTATCTTAGGCAAATCGTCTGTCTATCAAATTATTTATATTTGGTGCTGGGCACGTATATACCTACAGCAAACCATAACAAGATTATTTTAACACTAAGATGTGTTTTTAGATTAATGTCTAGAGTTTACAAGTAAGCTTCCATTATCACCTCATTTGGTGCACGCTGTGGTGTGCTGCTCACTGGTCTATCAGAATCTTCCCTGACAAAACTCCAGTTGGTTATGAATTCTACTGCCAGAGTCTTTAGTCCTTCCAGGTTTCCAGTCTTCGCCGTGTGAGGCAGAGAGGGCATTAAAGCACCATGCTCCCTATTTATCTGCCGAAACATATCGGGGGGGACTTGGCAACTGTGCCAATTTTTAAATCCAGATTTAAAACCTATTTGTGTGACTAGGCTCTTTCTTATTATTATATGTGCAGTGCATTGAGGCATTTTACATAAAGGGCTTTATGGATAGCTCTCGTGTTCTGTTGCAGCGTCCAATCACAGGCTCAGGAGGAGTCCCAGGAAATCAAATGCGTGTTCCAGCGGCACTTGGCAGACCCTGCTGCTATTCAAATTCCTCTCTTAAAATAATGGCACGCACTCGGCAGAGACAGACGTCACGGCGTTTTCATAAACTAATCATACTTTACTCGGGGTTTCTTGGCAGAGATTTAAGGTATGCATATCATACATATGCCACAATTGTATTGCTATCCAAGATGAAGGTGATCAAGATGCTGGTCACTGTGGCTGTGCTCTTCATGGTGTCCTGGCTGCCTCTGTGGACCCTGATGATGCTGAGTGACTACGAGGACCTGGAAGAGGAGCGCATCAGTTTCCTCGCCAGCTACGTTTTCCCCTTCGCTCATTGGCTGGCCTTCTTCAACAGCAGCGTCAATCCCATCATCTACAGCTGCTTCAACGAGAACTTCAAGAGGGGCTTCCAGGCAGCCTTCAGCTCCTGCCGCTGCTCCCAGGAAACAGAGCCCCCGGTGGTCTACTTTGAGAGATCCAGGGACGCTGTCTTCTTCGTGAGCAACAAGATCTCAAAGATTGAATCTGTGGAACGGGGCCGGGCACCGCAGGGTAATGGAGAGCCAGCCCCCAAGCAAACACAGCCAAGGGTGCGGGGGATTCTCTTGGAAGAGATCAGCAAGATTACTACTGACAATCGAGTTAGCACAGCCTGGGAGAAATGAAGGACAGACCACCGTCTTGACCACCACTGTGTGTAAGATTTACTGGAATCAGTTTGTGTCCTTTTTGGAGTTCTTGTACGGACCTATAGAAGCGTTCTTTGACTTGCTCCTTCACACATTTCTGAATAATTCATATGCATACTCTCTAATTGCTTAAGGTCACCTAGCTTGGGTCTCCTAGCTGCCCCATGCACTAGACTTAAATCTTTGCACAGCTGGGTCAGGCTTTGGATTTGGAATTCACTACCAAAAGCCCTCAGGTGCTCAGTCATAATATTTTCACACGTTCCACTTTTTACCAAAAAGGAGAAAGAGTAAGAGAAACTGAATTTACTGCTCGGTGTTGCAGAACAGCAGCTAAAATGTCAAAGCCCCAGTTTGCGTTTTAAAACACTCAGCGTGGAAGTTAATAGCCGTTGACTGCTACTCAATTGTAAACTTGAAGGAGGACAGCTTTTACTTGTTTTGAAATCTACACGTTAATGAAGGGATTGATTGAATACCTGTCAAATCTTTTTAAATACTTCTTTTTAAAGGCAATTCCGAGTCCGAGTTTCTGCACACCCCTGTTAACCCCTCCTTCGGCTATGTCCGATTCCCCTCGTGCTTATTGGGTACGGCTGTGTTTGGTTTTTGCGCTGTGTGTCCCTTAGCTGTGTAACTGCAGTATTCCATTGTTAATCAGTCAAGTCCGATGCAAACCTCCCAGTCTTGCCTCTGCGTAGCCATGTGGGTTCAGCAATGGGGGTTTCCTGAATGCTTTGAATTATTTCCTAGTCTGAGCCCTGTTGTGTGTAGCATGTTTTGAATTGATGGTGTTTTTATTTTACTGTACGCTGGTTTGTGTTTGTATTTATTCCAATAAAAAGAGTTCATTTACTTCTGTTTCCAGTTACTAAATACCAGCATCCCTGTACAAAGCACAGGAACTACATTTTACATATAAAAATAATCGGTCACAGTGCCAACACGGAAAAGCAAACCGATGCAGTTGAACAATTTAGAGCAAGGCTGGAACTTTAGCCAATCCTGATCTCAAGAGAGACCTCTGGTGTAGCTGGACTAGCACGTTTGGTCAGCTTTACTGCGTCCTGGAGTGATTTAGAGCAGCTGTTCCCCATTTGTGACCAAAAAAAGAAAACTTCAAACAGACGGATGCATGAACATACACACACACACACACACACACACACACACACGCACTGACACAGACATACCGACACACACACACAAGTGCAGAAAACATGTCGCCACGCCCCCTCCCACCACCCCCATGGCCCACCAGCCTTCAGTGCAATTGGAGACGTGTGGATGCCTTTAATTGGCACGGATATTATAAAGCTATGTGGAAGGCAGGCAATCCTCCCACACACAGCAAAGCATACCAAAGCTCAGCCTCCTGACTGGCTGTAGAAAAAACCCAAGGAATGAAATCTGGAAATCATCTACTTCAGTCATTACAAAAATAATGGCTGGATAATGGGGTTTTTTTTGTGTCTACAGCTAGCTTACTAAGAAATTCTGTAAATTTGTGTTAATGGGTATACAGTCAGCACTTGGATATACGAGACTCACGAGTCGCGTTTTACCGTACTTGTATTAAGAAACAAATCAGTTCCCATTATATATATATATATGTATATATGTAATAAATCAATGCACTTCACCCGTCACACGCGATTTCCGACTCCGTCACCAGTTTTCTGATACAAATCCCATCTCTTCAATGTTGCCATTTATTTGATTATCCGTCACAGTCCTCTGTTTTTTGTTTTTTTTCTCGCATGCGCTAATCATTCTGTCTTTATTGTGCAGTTACACAGCGCTTCCTCCAATTTCACCTGACGAAAACACAGCGACAACAAAGCGAACGAGACAAGCTAGGCTAATGTAAAACAATTCCTCATTCAACAGTTTTAGGTACTGTGATGTGTGTGTGTGTGTGTGTGTGTGTATATATATAATATATATATATATTTTTTTTTTTAAAATCTGTAATCTTTAGTTGTGTTCGTGCATTTTCATTTGCAAGTGAACTGTGACATTAGGGCCTTATCGAGCAGTATATTCTGCAACTTTGAATACTGACTTTGGATACTGTTTTAATTCTGGAAACTTTTTTTAAAATCTTTTGCTAAATTGCATTGCCTTTTACGTTTTACGCAGTTCTGTGGAACATTTTGATTTCATTTTGCTGTTGGATCGATAACGGGGAATTTTACACACTGCTACAATACATACCGGATTTAAAAGCATGTGCTGTATTGCAATCCACGTGTCCACAGTCGACTCTCTTGGCAAAATGATATTTTCAAAACCATATCATTCTGAATTAAAATACTTCTTTTGAGAATATAGTACTGTACCAACAAAACCAACTACAGTACATCGAAATGGAAGCCTGCTTATTTTAAAACACAGTCCTTTCGGCTATGTATTTTTGACATTGTATCTTTTTTGTGTTCCCTGAAAAACAGACAAGGGTTGGAACGGTCGGGCATGTGACCTATGAGGTCAGTATGGGGGTGGATATGTGAGTGCTGACTGTAGTTAATATATAACATACTGCGATCCTAACTGACCATCGACTGCCTGTCCTATCACCGTTGTATAAACACTTTAGCAAATGTGCTTTAATATTTACAGTCACCCCACTGAAACCTTCTCTTGTGTTCTTTCTCCCAAGGACCGGGGAGAATTCAGCCAGCTCCCTGGTGACTCACCTCCGGAATGCTGGTGTTTTACTGCTAGAGAAAGGTAGGGCCGTGTTATTTGCTGTTCCCATGGTGACGGCCCCATATGTGAAGTCATTATTATTTTAAGTGTGAAACAGTTTCAACTATTACATTTGTGTCTTGTTTAACTTCGCTAGTTTTATGTTGTTCAGCGCTGAAGAAGACCACACTGTGTGGGCATGCTGCATCCAGCTCGGAGCTTTCTGCTGATTCCTGCTTTCAAGAAGAGCATGCGTTTATCACAAAGCACTGAACTCCCACAGCACAGGAAATATACAACATGCAGAAATCCGCTTCTAGGTAATAAAAAGTCACAGTAGCCAAAGCAGAGTAATAAAGCATTGGTAAGCATTGCAAAGCATATTCAAACGTCTGGGAAACTATGGTAACGGCAAAGTAAAAAAAAAAAAAAATAAATAATGGAAAAAGCACGGTGCACAATTACTGTGCAAATTCTGTGTGGTGAACTTTTTATTAGGAGCTTATAACAATTTGACTTTGTTTTGCTTCAAATGGAGCCTAGCGCACCAGCAAAAGCATTCCACCTTAAAGTCACAGCAAAGAGCCCAAGCCCTGTGTGAGTCACTGCCACGATAACAAACATGCAGCTTCTCTGGAAGAGAACGTTTAGCTGCTGCAGGACCGCGGGGATTTTCAGGGAAACGGAGGATAACAGTACTGCAGTGAAACATCAATAAGAAATAACGTCTTTAGGGGGGCATTTAGAAAACAACTTGGGAATAACTATTTAGTCGTTTGGATGCACCTCATCTTGTATGATTATTAAGGTTAAGATGAGCCAGAGCCTTCAAAGGCAGTGCTGCTTCGTGTAGCCTGGAGGGAAAGGAATGCTGATGTCAGAGAAGCGAATCAGTGCAGCAAGTTTCACAACAGGGTGAAGGTTCAATCTGCTTGCAGGACGATTTGTGACGAACACGCTGAACAATAACAAGACTGTAAAACTTTATAGAAACGGCGATGAAGGAAAAGAAAAAGGAAGGCCGTATTGTATCTATAGATGATGATGATGATGACCCATGAACGACCCTGAAGTAGTTTCCAGACTTAATACACGCAGCCCTGCACTAACTTTCAGGCTGTGCTTTAGGCAACAAAGTACAGTGCATGAAAAAGAAAGTGTGTTTGAATCTAAATTGAAGAATAATAATTTTAAAAAAAAAGAAAAAAGTTTCATTACTAGACAGTTGGATTTGAATCAATGCAAGACAGATTCCAAAAATAAAATCAATTAAAGGAAAAAAAAAACCATCAGAACCACAGAATCCAAGTGTTAGGGCAGTGGTCCTCCCCGTTTTGTGGCCACGTGTATTTGTTATGAGGGAAGCAGAAGGAAATTTCGCTATTGACATTTCAACAAGTTCTTATTCCCTAATGACTTTAAATTACAGATTTGTCAACAGCACAGAGATTTGGAGCCAGAGTAGTAGATTCTAATTCCTGTCGTTTCTCTCTGACTGCAACAGTTTTGCAGTGAAAAGCTGAGAGAACACGGAAACACTCTGTGGCTTGGAACTTCGTTTCAGGAGAATAGGTTTCAGGCCCCTGCACGGCACACCAGGGGAGACTTGGGGGTTTGATACAGGAAAGTTGGACCAGGAAAGGAAACAGGTTTCAAGCACATAACCATGGAATGTTCATGAATCTGTCTGACCTCCTGTAATGGGTCATGTTCTAATGGGACTGATATGTTCAAACAGATACTTTGTGCCTTCTTTCCTTCCTTCCTTCCTTCCTTCCTTCCTTCCTTCCTTCCTTCCTTCCTTCCTAGTCTTCAATAGACAAACAAACACCATCAGAAACGAGGATAAAATGGCAAACAACGAACAATATGGCTTCTCTCAATTTCTGCCCTCATAAAACCCTAACCCAAAAAGTTCCTGTTGTCATTTTTTTTTTAAAGTCCTTTTAATTTCAAAACAAACTGAAAACACCAAAATATTCATAGAAACAACCACAAGCCAGCCAAGAAAAAGGGGGGGAAAAACCACGGGAATCGTCCCTCCAGTAAGCTTCCAATCCCTGTGAACGCTCTGGAGTGGTTTAGAATTGCTAAAGACTGAATAACTGCAACTCTGCAGAGTTCATGGCCTCACGAATAAAATCCCCCCCAGGTGCAGGTGAGATTCGCACAGCTTTGCGTCAGTGTTGAGTAATCCTAGAAACAGAGGAAGCAGGAAGCAACCTCCCTCATTCCTACAGGCACTTGTCAACATTGTTGTTTGGAGTAGAATTGAGGCAACAGGGTGATGAAAAGCTTTGCTGATAAATACAAGCTAGCCATATGTGTCAAATGCTACCATGCTTTATCATGTTCTACCCCCCTTAATGCGACCTCAAAAGCCGTGCTGCTGCGACATTGCAATGGTTCTGAACTTTTCATGCAAGCATTTTCCTATTTTGACACGCCAGTGGTAGCCCAGTTGTACTTGTATGCCTGCTATTAACAGGAGTGAGCCAGGATTTTTTTTAATGATAATAAGCCATGGGTGTCATTAACAGGTATGACAAGAAGCAGCTTCCTCTGTAGTTATAGCTCTTTCGCTATAACACCCGGACGGGAAAGTACTGGCACTGTGTGCTTCTCCTACAGATGAGAAACGAGATCGGGAGCTGTTGTTTTTAGTCATAAGACAGGATGCTTTGAAAATATGCAGGAGGAAACTCTGTGAAGCAATCGGGCATTGATCCAAATCCCTCCACCCTGCAAGCTGAGAGTGTTTGCTGACGTCATAAGTATTATTGCTTTAGTGGGTAATGTGAAAAAACAACATGCTGAAAGAGGACCCCCCTCATGTTTACCTTACTTTTTGGGGAGGAATACCGTGAGTAAAGTCTGACAGACATCATGACCTGCTCAATGCAGGTCCTGTGTACATACGAAAGGGAAAACTTGGTTACACAGCGATGGTTCGAAGTGTGGAACTCAGAAACATAATCATCGAGTGAAGGGAAATAAACACACAGCTACGATGTCCAGAGCTGCTTATGTCTTACCTCGCAATCTGAATATTTTTGAGTTTGCCTGCCAAGAGCCATTGCAGCCACTGACTGTGTGACCCTGAGCAAATCACTTAACCTCCTTGTGCTCCGTCTTTCGGGTGAGACGTAGTTGTAAGTGACTCTGCAGCTGATGCATAGTTCACACACCCTAGTCTCTGTAAGTCGCCTTGGATGAAGGCGTCTGCTAAATAAACAAATAATAATGAAGTAATTTGTTTTTGCTTTACGGATTCAAAGATTGTTGAAGCCCCTGTTCTGACCTCTGCTGTAAACCTGCCCTTGAAATTTGAAAAATGACTGGAACGCCCACACGGAGCAAGAAGGCCGTTTAAACAACATCTTTGAAAACCGTGCAGCGTTTCAGCTTTGACAAATGTGAATGGCTCAAAATCCTCCTGCATCCCATGTTTTAATTGGGCACGTGATTCTCTAGCTAGATTTAAAAATGCAAGCAAGACAGACAGATGTCAGAGTAGTTGTAGTCCTTTCGAAAGAATCGGATTGGCAAATTACGCATGGATAGAAAGGAAGAGTGCCTTCAAAAAATTCTGAACAACTTTCTCGTGACTGCTTTGTTTTACATAACTTTCAGATGCCGTTTCTGAGGCATGAATGACTGCCTTCCTGTTTTGCACTGTAGAGGGGAGCGGAGGGTGGTAAGAAATGCGTTCGTCTGATATGAGTCAGTCTGGGGCCCCAGCTAGACCGTCCGGCCGTATCAAAGGGCAACAAAGCTCATCCCTGCTAGATATCACTGTGGGTGTGAGAAGCTAACTCAAAAACACTGGCATGACGTGGTAAACCACAGACTGGTTGCTTATTGATAAAGGCTTCATCATAAACAGCATGCATGACCACATTCTGTAGTGTCACAGTGCTTTGGATTGGCTTATTCAGTGTAGGACCGGAGGGTGCAAGTTCCTTTTATAAAAGTTTAGTAAAAGTGTCCCAAAATGTCATAAAGCCTAGAGAAAGCATAGGTAAGCATTGTAAAGTGTATTTAAAAACATGACAAGCTAAGGTAAATGCATATGGGGGAATACTGCAAAAGCTGCTGTGTAAACTTATCACCTCTACAGCCTTAAGAACATAAGACCATAAGAAAGTTTACAAACGAGAGGAGGCCATTCAGCCCATCTTGCTCGTTTGGTGGTTAGTAGCTTATTGATCCCAGAATCTCATCAAGCAGCTTCTTGAAGGATCCCAGGTTGTCAGCTTCAACAACATTACTGGGGAGTTGGTTCCAGACCCTCACAATTCTCTGTGTAAAAAAAAAGTGCCTTGTATTTTCTGTTCTGGGAACAGAACTGGGCGCTAGGTTAGGCCAGGGAGAAGGGGTTTAGTAGTCTGAGCTTCAAAACAAGCATGCAGTCGCTCACAGCTGACAGGCTCTGGGAGTGCTCGAGTCACGATCGGCGTGCACAGTATAGTGTAAGCAAGCAAATTACTGTGCAGAATTGCAATGCTCATTTATTACAAGGGTTGCAGTGGATTGTAAAGATTGTGCTGTACGATCGTAATGGAAATGCGTTTGCCATTGAATCTCTTAGTTTAGGGCACTGTGTTTATTTACAGCTTTTCAAACACATGT
Source organism: Acipenser oxyrinchus oxyrinchus (assembly GCA_030684275.1). NCBI lineage: Eukaryota > Metazoa > Chordata > Actinopteri > Acipenseriformes > Acipenseridae > Acipenser > Acipenser oxyrinchus. Next base: position 9,275,028 of record CM060283.1, on the reverse strand, counting down.
TCACGATGATCAGCCCCAGTATACAGCTGTGGCCAATAGTTTTGCAAGTATTTCATGTTAGATTTCAAAATGTCACATGTTTTTCGTTAAGTATATGGGGAAAACTACAAAGCCGCGTGCAATTCATTATTCAGCAGGTTTCATTCGCGTTTATGAGGCAAAAGTAGGTCTCGCTATAGGGTGATGATGCAAAACTTTTGGCCCGAGCTGTAGTAATAAACTGTAAGAATAAGAAACGGTAATGAACTTTTTAATCACAATATGATCAATCGGTTCTGCAGATATAAGCAAACATGTCGTGCGTTATACAGATAGAACACCCCCCCTATATCACCGGAATCTCTCGATAGCTGAATAATATCAAGACCAAAACTCATGACAATTGGATAAACGGTTCTTCAGCTAGATAGAAAAAAGGAGGGGAGGGGAGAGGGGGAGAGGGGAGAGGGAGAGGGGGGGGGGGGGAGGGAGGGAGAGGGAGAGGGAGAGGGAGAGGGAGAGGGAGAGGAGAGGGAGAGGGGGAGGGGGAGGGGCAGAGTTAAACCATTAAACCACAAGCACATGTGAGGCATGCAAGTAAACACCCCATAAAACGTGCACAACAAGTTGATAGAAATTCTTAAGGTTTGCAGTAAGTTAAAATGAGAAGTGATTGTTAAAATGAAGGGGCTGGATTCATAGTGTGTGTGTGTGTAACTCCTAGGGTCCAAACCACATTAAATGCTGTAACTTCAAAGAGTTTATTTTTCCTGGCTCTCCTAAGGGAGGTGTGTCCCGTGATCAGGCTATGTTTCATCACTCTGCTCCTGCCTGGGACAATAGACGGGGAATTCCATGGACTTGCTGAACGCTGTGCAGGGAGCGCTGTGCAGGGATTTGACCCTGCTGAACGTTTCTTAATGAATCTTTAACCAGTCAAAGTGGAGGAAGGGGAAGCACTTGCACAGTGTGTGTTGTATCCTACCATCTGGTAAATAATAAATAAAGTAACCCCAGGGAATAACAGTACTGGAACCAGCCTGGCAAACACTGCCGCGAATAAACAGCTCACAATCAAGCACACACTAGCCTGTTCTGTAAATGTCTCCATTAGGAATGCTGCTTGGTAGCATGTTGCGAAAGTTCCTATATAGTTGAGTTACTATTGAGACAAAAGTTTGTTACCTTATAAGCTGAATAGATCTGCTCAATGGGGGTGTCCTTTTAAAATCAGTATACCTACGCAGAATTACAAACTTCTGATTGCTGTTGCTAAATTACTAGTTCCACTGCAATGAACATGTGGGGCCAGGTTCACCCCCAACTGCGTTCTCTGTAACACAGTTATGTGTCATCTTTTTTGACCCCATTCACAAACATCACGTCTTTGTATGGCTCTGAAAATAGGTAGATTTTGAAATGTCAGGTTTTTTTTCGTGACGTGTATGGAAAAATACAAAGTGGTGTGCAATTCAAGATGCTAACGTAACATTATTCAGCAGGTTTCATTCGGTTTTATGAAGCAAAATGTATGAATTCTATAGGATGATGCATCAGTATGAAATACCGTACCAACTGAGGGCAGAGTGCTGAGGGTTACTGATTAGGCTGCATAATTCTCTGTGTTAAAAAAGTGCCTCCTATTTTCTGTTCTGAATGCCCCTTTATCTAATCTCCATTTGTGACCCCTGGTCCTTGTTTCTTTTTTCAGGTCAAAAAAGTCCCCCATATAGACAATGTCGAACAGAAAATAGGAGGCATTTTTTTACACAAAGAATTGTGAGGGTCTGGAACCAACTCCCCAGTAATGTTGTTGAAGCTGACACCCTGGGATCCTTCAAGAAGCTGCTTGATGAGATTCTGGGATCAATAAGCTACTAACAACCAAACGAGCAAGATGGGCCGAATGGCCTCCTCTCGTTTGTAAACTTTCTTATGTTCTTATTTCTATGTATTTAATACTATCCAAAAGCCCTATCTATAGCTGACCCATAATGTATTGTGTATTCATATGGTAAGTTTGCCATTGCACACTGTACATCTGGAAACTGAAGGTATCACAGACACTGATTATCACAGACAGGCAGGCTAATGAAAGATGAGACTGCATCAGCGCTTGTGAAGATATGAAATAATATCTGCTGCTGTTCACTGTCGGTGAGAGGAGGATAAGATCTCTGAAACCACGAATGCAGACGAGTCCCGGCTCTCTTGCATTGTAGTTCAGATGCTCCCTTTGGGGTGGGCGTGGTCGCCGGTGCGCTCCAGCCTCTTGCCCGAGCGTAGCGGAGATCAGGGGTTTAAAATGGAAGCGTTTGCTGGAGCGTGTGCGTCTTTAGAAACGGCACATTTGAGATCTACTGTGTGCGCTTCATGGGTTAGATTTATGGAATGCTTTTGTTAGCTGCGAAACACGTTCAGATAATTAGTGTAATGACCTGGGCAGTTTTACAGAGACAGTACAATGGGATAACTCCAGCGTGTACCGACACATGAGCAGATTTGTCTCAATTGTATCCACTCAGTAGACTGCTCTTGTACTCGATGCATTCTGCAGTTATAGCTTAATCAGGACGCGCCGGGTGGGGAAGGATGTGCTTCACGAGAGTCAAGGAGCTGGAAAGGACTTGAAAGACGGAGCTGGTGTATACTCCACCAGATAACGATCCTCACCCCACGTAACCAGCAGTTCCAGTCTCAGTTTGCTGATTAAATCACTGGCACGCGTTTGCGCTCCGCCGTTTCACCGCCTCTGAAACTCCACCTCCCCCTGGCTCTCACCTCCTTGCTCCGAGCCCAGCGACAGGGAGAGGAGACCCCGGGCCGCATTCATACAAACCACCCCAGCACAAAAGCACTCAGGCACAGGCCTCCCTGCCTCCTCACAATAAACCAGCAAGCAAATACAGGAACGACGCTATTGCTTGAACTGTCATGCATTGCTGCTGTCGGATATTGTGCACTATACTGACTATATTATGGCAGGTGTTCCTATTTTAATGGCCAGCCTTGCAATTGAAGAGACACACTTTAATTGGGGGGGTAAAGTCTGTTTCTCAGGGCGTGTTGGCTGAGATTTCTCATATTCTGAACATGTACAGTATTGGTGTCACAGCATAGCTTTACTGTACAGAAAGCATACCTTTTTCGGTTCAGCTGAGACCGGTTCTGGGCAGAATATTACTCTCCGCCCCTGAGCCAGCCCCCTCCCCCCCTCTATAAGGCTGAGGACAACCAGGAAGGACCGTGCATTACGTCAGAAGAAAAGTTTGCAGTCGGTTTTACACAGTGAAAAGTATTTGGAGTATACCATGAACATTGTTTTGGGATTAACACTATTGGTCTTAATTGTAAGTACTTCTTTTTTACTTTGTAATTCTTTCATCGCAGTAGGCTACCAGCAATGGCCAACACGTTTTGCATCATCCGATAGAACTAATTCTGCTTCATAAAGTCGAATGAAACCTGCTGAATAATGTTACGTTAACATGTTGAATTACACGCCGCTTTGGAGTTTTCCATATACTTAACAAAAAAAACTGACATTTACAAATGTGACATTTCGAAATCTAACATGAAATACTACTGTACTGCTATTTATGGCTTCCGGTAGACTTTTGCGATATAGTTATTTTTTTTTGTTGTTGATTTAATCACATCATGATAAATAAAATATATAAATGATGTCTCAGTCCTACAATTCTAGGTGTTGTAAAACTTTTGCCCACCGCTGTACTTGTCGGGGGATAGTGACTTAATTCTACGTAAAAGAACCGAATCCTTTTTTTTTCCTTTTGAGTTATTATTATTATTATTATTATTATTATTATTATTATTATTATTATTATTATATAATGTTAATATTGTAGTTTTGTCAGTGCCTTCTTTCATTTACCGTTTTCAACCGAGCTACGTAAAATATAAATAAAATGCATCCAGCCGGCGATCTTTTTTAGGCTGTAACATGCCTCTGAAATATTAAACCATAAGGAAAGTATTATTTATTAATAATAATAATAATTATTATTATTATTTACTGTAACCGGGTTCCGTTTAGAATCGCACGTTTAGTTGAAGGTTTTGACGCGTGATCGTGTGAGGAGTGCATTCTGGTAAATGCTATTGCAATTAATCGTGGAAGCGGGCCAATTCGAGCCATTGAAACAACCGAGGAGCGGGGGAAGCCTTGAGAAATCAATTCTCTACACACGTCAGAACCACGTGATGTGCCGTTTTAGCTTTTGTTTTAATTGCATTATACCAGTGGTTTTGCAGATATACATTTTTAAAATCATTACTACTCCTCTTAATAATAATATATTTTCCAATTAATCTTTATTTTATATAGCGCCTTTCATAGTGGATCACAAAGCGCTTTACAAGATGAAGTAACAACAAAAAAATCCATAATACTTTAAACACAGAGAAATGCAGAATACATGATATACAGTAAAAAACAATGCATAATACATTAAATACAGTGGAAAGTGCACAATACATGAAATAGTAGCAGCAACACAGCAGCTAATAGCAGATATCAGGCTTAAAGAGCATGGAAAGCAAGAGAGAACGGGGGTTTTGAGAGTTGATTTAAAGCGAGCGACGGTGGGAGCATCACACACCAAAGCTGGGAGAGAGTTCCAGAGAGTCGGAGCCATGAAGCTAAATGGTGTACTTTCGCTTGAGGATAACAAGCAGACCAGAGTCGGAGGACCTCAGCTTGCAGGCAGGGACACAGCGGGTCAGCAGGTTGAGGAGGTACTCAGGACCTGTGTGATGAAGGGCATTGTAGGTGAGCAGGAGAGTTTTGAAAGTAATCCTGAACTTTACAGGTAGCCAGTGCAGCTGGGCAAGACGGGGGGCTGATGTGATCACGTTTTTTACATCTGGTAAGGATCCTGGCAGCGGCATTGTGAACTAGCTGCAGTCGGTTTATGGTGCGTGCCGGGAGACCACCGTAGAGAGAGTTGCAGGAGTCGAGTGGAGAGGAGATGAATGCATGACAAAGTATCTCCGCATCCGGGAAGGAACGGGACGGACTTTGGAGATGTTTTGAAGACGGTAGAAGGAAGATTTGACCGCGGAGGAGATGTGGGCATCAAAGGAGAGGTTACTATCCAAAAGTATATCAAGGCTTCGTACTGCGGGGGAAGGCAGCAGCAGACACTTTCTGAGGTTCAGAGCAGCTATATTTAGATTCTTAAGTTGAGTTTTAGTTCCTACTAGGAGGATTTTAATTTTTGCATTTTTGCACGGCATCGAAATGCGTCTGTAAAAGCAAAGCGTTTGGTTCGTGTTGCGTAAACTAAGGCAATTAACATGTAAAAGGATTTAAAATCAATAACGCTTCAGATGAAATGTGTCCTGCGCCAGCTGTATACAGTCATAGAGACGGAGACAGGGAAACCTGAGAGTCCTTTTATAAGATATGCATGTACTTTAAGTAAAATAAATACACCGGTAAGGAGCTGTACAGCTTCCTGTGTGGTTGAGTTTCCTATGGAAAACATGCCCGGACTTGTTGTGAAGTTCAGGTAGTTCAGTTTCCTGTCGCATCCGAAAGTGTGGAGTGGTACATTTCCTCTGTGGTAAAACAATTCATTTTTTTTTCTGAATCACGTATCCAGTTTTTGCCTGTGGTGGCACATAATGTATCACAACAATACAATCACAGAATTTGCACGTCGTGCAGCGCAGCTGGGTGTCTTGCAAACCTCGCACGAGCAACCTTTTTAGAATGTTGCATGCAGAGTTCTGTAGAACGCCGCACGAGATTATTACCATGTGTTCATATGGAGTAAGAGCACCGGTATAAATATCATCTTCAGATACAATTTATTAAAGTTGACCGATTAGTCACGGCACGCCTGTGTCTGTTTGTGATGTGGTTGTGTGTAGGTTCAGTAATTCAGCAACTTTCTCAAAACACGAGTTTCGGAAATGACTGAGTTTATACAACACCGGCGTATACAGTTTGCCTAAATAATAATAATAAACGTAATCGCCCCAAAATGTCTTGAATATAAATACCAAGCAAGGGAAGCCGAAAACCTTTCTGCATTTTCTTGGGAGTATTTTTAAGTAGCAGCTACTTGTTTTTTTTCTGTTTTTTTTTTCTTTAATTATTATTATTATTATTATTATTATTATTATTATTATTATTAATTTCTTCGCAGACGCCCTTATCCAGGGCGACTTACAATTGTTACAAGATATCACATTATTTTTACATACAATTACCCATTTATACAGTTGGGTTTTTACTGGAGCAATCTAGGTAAAGTACCTTGCTCAAGGGTACAGCAGCAGCGTCCCCCACCTGGGATTGAACCTGGGATTGTTATGATAACTTCGATAGTCTAATTTTTGTTCACCGCAAAAGTTATGTTTAAATGCAAGATGTCGATTTACTGTACATACATACAGCTCGTGTTTCTCATTTTTATTTTATTTATTTATTTTTATTTAATTTGGCACACAATGGGTTAAAGCCACCATCGGCATTGCCAGCTGAAATGGCTGGCCTACCCGTTGCGCTAATTAAACTAAGCAACACCGTCCAGCGGGGCAGGTTTTTGCTTGTGCCACACTGCCGACCGAGAACAGAAAGTAAAGAGAGATCGCAGAGAGGAAGGGACTCCAGGAATGTGGACTGTTCCTCTTAACCACAGGGCCCTTCTTCTTTACCTCAGAGAGCGGTGTGGCGCAAACTGAGAACAGCCTCTGACTGCAGGGAGTTTCCCCAGAGGACATTCATTAACACAGTTTATTGAGTGTGTCCTGGGCATACAGGCCCTGCCTGCCTATTGTACTGAAACTTGGTGAGGACATTCTTTAGCACAATTTATTGAGTGTGTCCTGGGCATACAGGCCCTGCCTGCCTATTGTAATGAAACTTGGTGAGGACATTCTTTAGCACAATTTATTGAGTGTGTCCTGGCATACAGGCCCTGCCTGCCTATTGTAATGAAACTTGGTGAGGACATTCATTAACACAATTTATTGAGTGTGTCCTGGGCATACAGGCCCTGCCTGCCTATTGTAATGAAACTTGGTGAGGACGTTCTTTAACACAGTTTATTGAGTGTATCCTGGGCATACAGGCCCTGTCTGCCAATTGTAATGAAACTTGGTGAGGACATTCATTAGCACAATTTATTGAGTGTATCCTGGGCATACAGGCCCTATCTGCCTATTGTAATGAAACTTGGTGAGGACATTCATTAACACAATTTATTGAGTGTATCCTGGGCATACAGTCCCTGTCTGCCTATTGTAATGAAACTTGGTGAGGACATTCTTTACACAGTAAGGGTATCAGAATCTGGTACTATAACGAAGCATCACATTTGTATGTGCATCTACAGGACCGCTTACAGGAACCGTGGTAAGGGCAGTCTTTAGCATGAACAGGATCGGAGTGTGGGGGCACAGTGAATGTAAGCCCTGAGTATTTACTTTGTCATCATACCCCTGGGTTCTGGTTATGTATTTACAGCGTGAAGTCAGACTTTGAACATCCTGTAAATAGCTTTGCTGCTTGAACAGATTTCAGGTGTCGCTGTGCTCCACACTGTCAGTATTTGCATTTATGCAAAGAAGATTCTTACCCCCTCAGAAACATATATGGCTCTCTTCCCTGCCCCCGGTTTTTGAGTTTGCTCTCTAACATTCCATGACTTCCTTTCCGACCCAGGCCCCCCATTACTGCATTAATGCTTAGTCATTCTGTGTGTTTCTCTCTCTCTCTCTCTCTCTCTCTCTCTCTCTCTCTCTCTCTCTCTCTCTCTCTCTCTCTCTCTCTCTCTCTCTCTCTCTCTCTCTCTCTCTCTCTCTCTCTCTGTGACACATCACAGGACGTGAGAGAGTGTGTGAGAGTTCCAGAGGTCCCCACCCAGCTCTGGATATTATTTCACCAGGTAGTTTCATATGAAATCACCTGACTGATCACATGGTTTCCGCTCAGTCTCACACCTTCCCTGCTCTGGCTTTGTGTGGAGCAGTGGCCTCACAGCCGACTGCTGTTTTGTTTAAACTGTGCTTTGTAACAAATCAGGAGGGGAAATTCCACAGCTCCGAGAAGCAAGACCTCAAAGTAATTGGATCTCCCTCATAAAAGTTTACCGTAGTTAAAGCTGAGTAAAGATACTGAACGTGCCAGGGCACACACAGTTTAAACCAACGAGAATGAAGAATTGATGCATATGTACGACGTCAGTCAGATTTTTTCATTTTCGGAAACTTTCTTGTTAAAGTTTATTAATTTAAAAAAAAAAAAAGTTTCTCTTGCACTGAGAATCAACAGAATGCGCTTGTTGCTGCACACACACGCACACACACACACACGCGCACACACACACACACACACAATGGCACAGGACCACACCTTCAATGTGTTTCTTGCTGGTATAGTTGAAGACCAGGCACTTTGCAAGAGGATAGCTTTGCACTCTGTCCCTGTGTGCTGTAGATAATTAAGTGGTGAGTCACTCGACTGAATTATCGTTGGTCCTTTTTTTTTTTATCTTTTGAGCTAAACCAGTTTGCACTGGTATTGAACAAACTACAGGAAGTCCTGTCAGAATCGCTGTGCACATTCCCGGCAAAGCAGAGTGCGCTTGGCAGTAAAGCAATCTTTCCATTGGGGCTTGTATTGTTCTGAGGAATGCCTTGAAGACATTTGTATTTAACTGTTCGATATGCACCACATTAACTGTGCATACAATAAAACAGACTCCTACAGTAGAATGCCTTAACTAGGTTTCAGCGCAACTGGATTCAAGCGACCCTCTCAAATTAAATAAAATCCGGCACTATATTGGGGAGTGGGGATGGATGATCAAAGTCATTCTATAGTCCTGAAATATTCTCGCGTAGAAATCCATTCGTCTTGTTTAGCTTTAAGAGCTAAACAAAGCAATTTAAATGCAATACATAGAACAGAGGAAATTCCATTCTGAATCAGCAAAAAAGTCCTGTAAAAGCTTACGTATTTTAACAAGGGACAAACTTTCATTTACAAGCACCCCCCCCCCTCCTCAATGTTACACATTGCCCCTTCTTTAAACCCCAGATAAACGCACATATCCAACCCCTAGTTAATTAGACTCAATTTCAGAGGATCAGGGTTTTAAATCCATTAGTTTTTTAACCCTTTGCGGTCCTATCTTCGGACCTGGTCCGACATTGCAATTTTCCCTTTCCGGTCCAATGTCGGACCCTGTCCGACATCATCAAAAAGACGTAAAAAACAGGTCTGTAGTCGTTTTTTCTCCGGAAAAAGCCGAGAAAACCATTCAATGGCCGCTTGAGACCGATAGGAGCCGAAAGAAGCCGAAAAAAAAGGGGGCATATCTCATGAATACTGATAGCCCCGACACCACATAGATAATACAGACATAAACAAACAAGATAGCTGCTTCTGCATCCAGCACTCAAAGAATATCATGGACATTTGCACAGCTTTTTTTAGATGTTATAGTAATAAAATAATGACTTGGATCGCATTATTGAGGAGTTTGGCGATAAAACGAGTGATCAGGAGATGATTTATCTGTATGCACGACTATGAAGAGGTATGTGAAAAATACAGCGAACAAGGGGTGGGGCAGGGCTGGAGATGCAGTACTGAGAGTCCTGTTGATATGCAGTGCCTTTTAAACCTGTTTTACTGTGAAAAAAAATACTTTTAAAACAGCGCGTCTAAAATAAACTGCGCGCGTGAAAATAAATTGGACCTGACACGCGCTGAATAAATGGACCGCAAAGGGTTAATACACTGACTGGGCCCCATCCCTATTCATTCTTCATGCATAACAATGTTGGTTGAGGTGTCTCTGCAGTTGTAGTACCGCTGCACTTGCGAGACGTCCTGATTGTTAAAATCTTCCGCATATGTTTAAAGAGGAAAGGATTCGCTATTCAGGGATCCCGGGATGTTTAGTAAGGAAGGGATCTCAGTGGGGTAAAAGGGACAAATAAATATCCCACCTCCCAGTCATTCTGTTTTCAAGGCTGGCGACCCCCTCATTTGAACCCCCGTCCAAAACATTGAGGAGAATTAATGTTGAGCACAACTGAATTCCTGCCGAAATGAAACCATGAAAAACGTGCTTTGTATTGTAGGCTCCATCTTTATGTATCCCCATGGACTCGGATAAGACTGATCGACTTGACACCGATGTATCGCTCAGAGAGAACAGGACAGCCCGAGAGATCACCTGCCGAGGAGAGCAGTATCCTCACTCCGGGTTCTGCTGTTTAAACTGTCCTGCCGGTGAGTGGGACACGGGCCCTGCTGGGGCAATCGGACCAGCCTCAATGGTACAGAAACGGGAAAAAAGCTTCAGTGCTGTCTTGCAGTTCCCCGACGGGATTTGCAACAACATGCACTTCTTTAAATTCGTCTCTAAATATGACTTTACCTTTTGATTTTCAAATAGTGAAAAAAAGTTTCTGCACCCAGAATTATTGCTCCCCAGATGTGCACCTCTGTATAGTTAACCCTTGTGATGTACGCAAGAACAAAACCTATGAAATTATGGAATACTAGCACTGCCTACAAACAGCAGCAGCAAATTTCTTTAAATGATTTCTTCTGTACTTTTATTTGGTACTTCTGAAATGCCTTCTATAAAGGTTTCCAGCTCTGTAATTTCACTGGATTCTGAGGTACATTTGTATCTGACCCGGATTAGCACTAGTGACCTACGATCACATTAGGTCCATGATTAGTGCTGACCGGGGTCTGTGAAACCAGGCTTATATATTTGTGACCAGAGTGAAAATTAAACCTGGTTGGGCTGTGCCAGCTGACTGTTGCTATTTCATACTGCAGGGACATATGTGAAGAAGAAGTGCACAACAGCGGGCTCTAGTGGCCAGTGTGCGGCGTGCACCCCTGGCACAGATTACACGGAGCATAGCAGCGGCTTGGAGCGCTGTCTTCAGTGCACTCGCTGTCGCTCGGGTAAGGCTGCACTGCATTCCCACAAACCTTACCGTTTAAACATTTTACTACATGTTGTGACTTTTCACTAAGATGTGCATGTCGTTTTAGAGTAATGCGTTTTACAGTCGGTGTGTGCAGTACAAGTATCCTTTTCATGAACACATTCGTGTTTTACGCATGGAGACATTGATGTTATATGGTAGAGAAAGCAGACTTCTCGTCATGGCTTTTACGATTGGTTGAATAAGTTTAAACCTGTTCAATTAAGTCTGTTCTGCGCCTAATACAATAGAATTTCTTAAACAAGGGTAAGGCGTATTTTTAAGTCTTGTTTTAAGCTCTTTCGGTCACAAGTGCAAAGCATAGAGCATATGGCATAGTTAAATTTAAAAAACAACAAAAAAAAAACAACCTGATTCTTCACATTAAAAACACAAACTGGATCACATACTGTTGGAGATGTTGCTGTAGAAGTTTCAGGACAAGGTCCTTATTTCAGTGGTCTTGTGTATAGTGCCTCCCCCTGGCTGATGCTGTCCATTCCTCCTTGTATTTCCAGACCAAGAAGAGGCGGTACCATGCACTCCTTCACAGAATCGTGTTTGCCAGTGCAAGTCTGGCACCCACTACTGCCTCCCTGAGGAGCCCTGCGAGGTTTGCAAGCGCTGCTCAAAGTAAGAGGAAATACCCCCCCAAACCCTAACCCCTAAGCCTAACCCTAACCCCTAACCCTAACCCTAACCCCTAACCCCTAACCCCAACCCTAACCCATGAAGTGTCATTGTCCTCATCTGAGGACAGGCTACTTTGTAATTATCTGGAGCATTTTTAACTGGCATCTACCTGTTCTTTAAATGTTCTCTTTAACTGTGTCGTTATGGTCACTGATTTTGTTAACCGCAAAAGTTGAAAGGTATCGAATTACGTAAACAGGGCTTGTGTTTCTGATTTCTGGTGCTTCAGAAGTTTAAGCTCCACAATGTGGCTCTTCTGAAGTATCCAATTTCAGGTTTTTAAAGGGTATGAAAGGACTCGTTTTAGGTAGAAGTCAGTATTCAAAATGCAGCAGTATTGATAAATTAAAAGTGTACAAATGAGGAGGCCATTCGGCTCATCAGTGCTCATCAGGTTCCCAGTAGCTGGTTGAAAACGTTCAGGTCTTAAAGACTAAGTAGCAGGGTTCCGAAAAATTTAGCATTACCCGTCCTCACATGTTATTTAAACAGTTGTAGCAACACATGGAACGATATATTTTTCAGAACCCCACTACTTTAAAAGGAGCCCAAGGATTCAGAATGAATTGGTAACCCATTCCATACCCTCTCCACTCTCACGCATTGCTGCAAGATGCAGAATAATGCTGAAGCGGAATTTGGATTGAGTCGGCTATTTCGTAAACTAAAGTTGCTTTTAGTTGACGGTTTTTACCCACGAAGGTTAGACAACTGCGCTGTGCAAGAGGTGCATCTGTTAACTCTGTTCACCTGCCTGAAGGAATGTTTTGAAAAGTCACCGCTGGGGATGCATTATCGGGTCACAGCGATGGCTCCACAGTAGCCCTGGAGCAGAACGTGCACAGCGCAGTGGTGCTGATACCCCCCCCCTTGTCGTTTCCATTGATTTTTCTGAACTCTGTTTCGTTTGCCAGGTGCCCGGAAGGGAAGGAGGTAAGAACAAACTGCAATGCCACTGCAAACACCGTGTGTGGGACCAAAGACAGCCCTCCAGCTGGCACAGAATCAGGTGATAATCCCTTTATACGACAAGTACAGATATCTGTAATATGCCTAAACCGTGAGCTATTCAAACTGCCTTTTTTGATCATTTGCCACGATTTTCAGTTCCAGTGGTCTTAATTTCATACGCACTGCAAATCCAAACTACAGAAGCAGTGGCGTGTTTTAATATACATGCACACCGCTGTGCAGCTCACACATCTTCATTGTTCGCGCATGGAGTTTAAGAACATGGCTGCACATCACAACCCCTAATTTTATGTACCATGAGTTTTATATGACAATTATAAGACTATTGGAAAAAAAAAAGGATCTTAAACAAAGAAAGACCAAAGCCCTTTTAGTTTATCTGCAGTAACTAGAGGACTCGTTGAATTTACAGGGAGGCAGCGGTCTCTCTGACTCGCATTAAAACCTGGATACTGCGTCGGATTTTATCACCTCTGACTCATCCACGCGTATCCTTGATGCCCTGCAGTGTTCACTTCAGCAAGAGTGGTTGCTAATGGCACCCCTGGTTTTTCTGAGTGCCAGGACATAAATACAAATATGATTTCGCCATAGCAGATCTCATGAAAATGATCAATACCAACGGGCTAATCCGAAGACACACAGCGAGCAATACAGACAGCTTTCCATTGTGAGTTTCTGATTTGATTGTAATTCAGCGTCCGATATCTTTTTGTAGATTCTTCCTCAAGTATCATCGCCCTCGCTGTTGTACTGCCCTTGACCGTTGTGGTGCTGGCAGTGATTGGGTTCATTCTGAGGAGAAAGCGTTCAAACGAGAACAGGGGTAAGTAACTAATGCTGAAGCATCATTTCATTACATGCTAGATACTGTAAAAGCAAGACATTGAGTTTGTTTACAATCTAGTGATTATGCTTTTATACAATGCAATTACAGCTGTGGTCAAAAGTTTTGCATCACCTAGAATTTTAGGATTAATTTTAAATCTATAATTTTAGATCTTTTTAAGCATCATGTAAATCAAAGAAACTACAAAATGATATCGCAAAATCCTTACCTGTACAGTATTTCATGTTAGATTCCTTGTTAGACTACAAAGCGGTGTGTAATTCAATATGTTAACATAACATTTGTTCAGCAGGTTTCATACAACCTTTTTATGACGCAAAAAGTGTTAATTCTATACGGCAAACTGAAGTGGATCTTTGTGTTTTGTGTTTCAGGGCTGAGTGTGAACACAGAAACTCCCAGCGTAAGTGCCTTTTATCTAACACTGTAGCTCAGCATAAGACATTCTCCTGCATTGTGTTCATACAGTACAGGGGTATCATTCTCCTGCATTGTGTTCATACGGTACAGGGGTATCATTCTCCTGTATTGTGTTCATACAGTACAGGGGTATCATTCTCCTGTATTGTGTTCATACAGTACAGGGGTATCATTCTCCTGTATTGTGTTCATACGGTACAGGGGTATCATTCTCCTGTATTGTGTTCATACGGTACAGGGGTATCATTCTCCTGTATTGTGTTCATACAGTACAGGGGTATCATTCTCCTGTATTGTGTTCATACAGTATAGGGGTTAGACCGCGTGCTCCACTACAAGATCCAGGCTTCTTTACTGCTTTGCTAATCCCATCTAGCTCCCCCTTCCTCCTGTTCCGTTTGGGCTGGCTGTGTGGACTGTCTGGTGCTTTAGCTGCCAGAGGAAAGGGGAGCGTGTGTAATGAGCCCCACGTTATATTAATACCTGAACCTTGGCTGAGGACCAACGTGTTCTTGGCCCGATCCCTGGCGTAGCGTAGACCGATCTGACCTTGTGGAAAAGAGAGATGGGTAGAGATGTTAAAGCTTGGGACAGGTGGTCCAATTTATAGTAGTTGCATCTGGCTCCCTGTCTCCTCGGCGTGTTTTATACAAGCACTGTGGGCTCCCTGCAAACCTGTGTGTGAACCCCTTCATTCACCACACTGCTGGCCAGCAGGCTCTGACCATGTAGAAGACAGCGATTTTAAAATGTGCACAAGATGCTGGCAGCGATTTTTTTTGTGCTGGATGGCAGTGCAAGATGGGTATATCGGAATAGGTAGCGGGCACAACGGTGAAGGTGTGGCTCTTACACAGACTTCCTGTCTTGCAGGACATTCCAAGCACCTCTTCCCCCATAGAGATGCAGAACCACCACAACAACAACGAGTCTCAGATGCAGGAGTCTACCCACTTGATGCAGGCTGAGCGCTCTCCTGAGACTGCGGGCCAGGACAGTGATGACTGTGGACTGGGGGGCAGTCTCTCCAACACAGCCACCTCATCCCAGAACAGCCTCAGCAGCGTCCCGTACCACAGCACCCCTCCCCAGCGAGGGAGCCCTCCGTCTGACAGAGCCAGTCTCGCCAGCGCTGCCACGGTGAGAGTCTCAAGCACAGTTAAAAGATCTGTTTAAGCAATTGAGAAATGAAATGAATACTTAAACAGTGATTCAGAGTCCTGCACAGGGTGCCCCAGAAGTCTGACTTCGTGCACCGTATCATGTATTCGGCTGCGTTAGGAAGTTACTTTTTTTAAAAGGAAATGTAACTAGTGACAGTAACTTCTCAGGCACAGTTTTACAGAATTATTTTTTTCGGATTGGTCAGGCTGCAGCTCAAAATACTCTGTGAAGATCCAGCCCACTCGTTCCGTCCTGCGACGCAGTTTTCTTGTAAGATCCTATGAAGTGTGTTTGTGTGATGTGTCAGGCTTGACTGCATTTCGTTGCCCCATCTGTGAAAAAAAGCATTAAATCAAAGTTATTGAAAAATAGTAAATCGGATTACAGTAATGTGTTACTCCTCAACAGTGATGAAGATTTCGGATACACCCAGTTCTCTGCACCCCACGTCAAAATGATCTGAATTCGTTCCTCTTTTTATTTAACCCTGCAATGCCCAGTTCTACATCACATCTGATACAATGCTTAGCCACCCCTCCTATGTTATATCCAGCCTCACAAGCCAGAATCTTTGTGTTGCCAGACAAGGAAAAAAAAAAAGTTTTGTACAAGAGAATCTACTATAGTTACATAAATAAAGTAGCTTTTCTCATTTAACAAAATGCTTAGGCATCACAGGGTTAAAGACATCTGAACGAAATTGGGGGATAACAGCCGTTTCTTTTAATGCAAGACTAACGAGATTTCCTAACCTGTCCTTTTTAATTCGTTCCCTCTTGCATAAGGAGGTCGGAATAGGGAACACTAACACTAGGGGGCAGTGTTGTTATATATCTCTGCTTGATTGCCCAGTCACACTAACTCATGTTGTTTTAAGTAAAGTAGTCCAAGACTCGTGCCAAGTTGGGGTCTGTGAACCCAGACGGAAGTGTTTTTAACATTGTAATTGTACGGGATAAGATTTCATTTCCACTAATCAAGAACAAGGATTTCTCGATTAGTGGAAATGATTTCTTAGATTTCACAGTGGTGCCTTCATTTTCACACCTAGCAAAATGGATCGAATTCTTGTATAGCTCTGAAGGCTTGATCTTATCCCATTGACTGTACACGAACACAGCCAGCCCATGCGACTTTAAAGTAGAAGCTAACATAGTGTTTCTTTCTTTTGCAGCTTGAGGACTCAAGCGAATTATACAGCCTTACTCCACTGCAGGACAACGGTAAGCTCAGTCCTTAGTTAAACTTTCATATTTCTTTCTTTCTTCAGTAAATGAATGTTTTTTCTGTCTGTTTCCCCCGTGTTGGTATTGTATTTACTTTGCTGTCTGAGGTGGTGTACCTCAGCAGGAAACTCTGACATTTACTCAACAGCCCAAACTTTTAAGGTGCGGGGCTAGAATATATATCAGGACTCCCTGCAGGCTGTGCAATATTAGTTGCAGTGTTTAAACACACGTAAAGCATGGAAATGCCTGTGATCTATACTGTGCTGTCCCTCGCATGACTGCTACATGTCTACAGCAAATAAACAGACTGACAGACTTTGATAAAGGACCAATAGAATGCGTTGAGTTACTGAAATTTCTCTTTTAAAACGACTCCCCAATATTAATTATACTTTTTTTTTTTTTTTCTCCTTATAGCTCTCATGGACTGTCTGGATGAATTTTATAAAGTACCGATTAAATCCCGCATCAGATTCATGAGGAAAGTAGGACTCCACAATAACAAAATCGATAGGGCTCAGGCAAACCACCCTGGTAACGTGGAGGAGCAGTTTCACGAGATGCTGCTAACCTGGCACGAGGAACGAGGACAAGCAGCTGATATTAATATTCTGCTGAGGGCCCTGCTGAACCTGGACCACAGGCTTACTGTGGAAACAATTATAGAAGAAGTCGTAAAAAATCAATTTTATACAAAATCAGATGTACACCTTTTATAGACAAACACCTACTGCTTCAGTAAGAAGAGGAAAAAAATAAATAAAAACCAAAACAAATGCTCCGGCATTAATGTGGATTTCCTATTTGGCTAGTGTTGATGGCTGAAGTGTAATGCTGGCTCCAGGGATCAGCCTATTGTGATCTCCCTGGCGCATCAGCATGGCAGCCATCTGGAATGGGATGGGACGGGCACGGCCGAGGGGTCATCAGGGGGGCACCTCCCATCTTTGTTGTTCACCTTGGGAAGGCTCGACAGTGATGCTGGCGTCCCTCCATCCCCGTGCTCCACCGAGCCCAGTTTACTGACCTGGTCGTCCATTCCAGTCCATTGAGCCACGTACCATGTGAGGTACCTGAACAGTGAAAATGGAAAAGCCTACAGCAGACTGTATGGCATGTTGTCTTTGTGAAGAAGTTTTATATTATTTATCATTTTATTATCATGTATTTATTATGCTATTTAATAAATAAAGTGATTGCACAGAACACTTTCTTTGTTCCATTCCTCTCATTTACAATTGTAAATGATTTACAGCAAAACAATTTCAAACACCAGCCTTTTTGGTATGCGTAGCTTTGCATAGAATCTGCCAGAAAAGAAAAACCGTGGTTTGAAAGCTGTAAATCGTACACCTTGAAAAAGAGGAACTTGGTGCATCAGTGTTGCTTCTGTATACAGAGAAATGATTTGAGCAGGTGTGGTGTACATAGACATCTAGTGTACAATGACTGGACAGCCATCGTTAAAACCTTGACGCGTCCAAGCGGCACAAGATTAAAGGTCTATGTCTCTTTAGGTAAAGACACCACCCTTCAAATGTGAATCTTTGTTCAAATTCAACAAAAATGCACGAAAATGACCAGAGAAATGGTGATACGGAACGTGTAAGGCTGCCTTTGCTGTCGTTGGCTTGCTTTTGTACTTCTGCACTTGCATTAGCACGCTATTGTAAATCAGAAAGCTGACCCGAGTAACGGTGTTGAGGTGATGCTTTGCTGTTACGGATTCTCTCCCCCCGTCGGTGAGAGGAGGTTAAAAGCTCTGAAGCCTCGAATGCAGACGAGCCCGGCTCTGTTGCATTGTGGGTCAGACGATCGCTTGCGTTTCGCGCTCAGTCTCCGTCCTGTGGGATGAAATCCTTTTCTTATCATCTCAAGTAATCGGATTAGGAATTGTGTTTATGTAAACTGGAATGGGAAAGGGGGGGGTGGGGATCTAGTGATGTGATTTAATCGTGATCCTTTGCTAGGACCAGTCTAAATCCTTGCCCCGTCAGTCTTGTTAACTCAGGAATCTGATTAAATCAGACGCCATGCACTGACGTAAGTGACATGCTGTACTGTGTAAGGGTCTGTCTTCCCTTGCGAATGTAAATTCTGTTTTCCTGCTCTTTTGTATTAGATATGGTATTCTGGTCATTGTAAATGCGATGCAAAAGTGGCCAATCTTTTTTCGATCAACTTCCTCTGTCCAGTGTTATCGACCTCCAGTATGGATCCACCCAGATCCCCTGTCGCACTTTGTATGTCGCACTTTGTAGAGATACGCCTGCAGAACTCTAGCTGTACGTTAAGCTGTTTCCTGCTGTTAATCTGTTGTTACATTCTGCAGTTTTATTTTCTACTGTATGCATTTTGTACTTTTGTATATATATTTCTGTAAAAAAAAAAAAAATTGTTTGTTATACAAGTTAGGCATTTGAAAGAAAACGTATTTCCATCGTAGAAATATATTTTCACAATTAAAGTATTTTCAAACAAATTCTCTGTCTCTGTTGATTTGTATAAGTTAATACAACACTTCTCTAAAAGGACACCAGGGTAATGGACTCCCCTCTTACAGCATGTGAGAAACATTGAATTATTACTTAAATAAGCAAACCCCAAACACACACACCATGGTAAATGGATGTGGGCCATTTTTTTTTTTTTTTGTTTAAATTCAAATTCTCCAGTAAAATATTCAGTTAATGTACAGATTATGATTAAGTACATCGATAAATTGATTACATTTTTTGTAAGTACTTAAGACATTGATTTTATATAGGGTATAGAATTACATATTCACACATTACAGTAGTTGTCATGCATATATATTTTCATAGTATACTATATAGCCCAAGTGCGGTGACTATATATATATATATATATATATATTTTAGCTCAAAGAGCCAGCTGCCCAAATATATAAATATATAAATATATAAATATATACAAATATATAAATAAATAAAATCAGTTTAGAATTGAGCATGTCTTTTTTTTTTAATGAATACGAATAACAAATATGACAGCAGAAAATAAAGACAAGAGGGGTGGGAATCAATTGCAACGCTTGAGAAACGCGTTTCTTCTGTAAGAGAACAAACCTGTTACAGTCGTAGCTCAAAATCAAACCTTGATATCCCCCTAGAGAAGATGTGTTTACCAAACCACTGAACTTACAAGAACTGCAAGATAAATACATACAATCAATAACACTAAAATAAACAAAGCAAAAATCTATCCGGTATAAACACAGTCCCAGACGGGGGTCACGGTCCCCCAAAAACACAGAGCGCCCCATTCGCGCCATTTCTTTCTGAAAAGAAACATGAACACTTTTATTTTCCCCATCACATACACACACACAAAAAATACAAATTGCAGTCACGGGACATCAGCGAAAACGATCTGGAGAGTCTCACTGCAAACCGGCCTCTTGAATGAACACGTCGGACTGAAATGATATCTGATCATTTCATGGCTCATAACTCTCATTCATGCACGCTGCTTATTTTTTTGCTCAATGCAAAATACCCGAATATACCATTGCATGAGTAGAACGCGCATTCTGCACTCTGACACGTGATAATGGCGGTTCACCATGACAATGACAGGACTGGGGGGGGGGTCTTAATTTGACAGATGGATTGTAAAGTATCACAATGGTACGAACACAGAGCCACGCTGTCGGCTAATCTATCAAAGCACCATAAATCAGAACCGGACGAAAACCGTTTCTTCTTGGCAAAAAGTGGCACTCGCTAATCCAAACCCAGAATGCAGGCTGGAAGCAGCTGGAGACACGTCAATGTAAGGATTCCTGCAGAGTGGTATAACCCTTGAACAGGAATGCGTTGTGTGCTTGTAAGTGTTCAGTGGCTAATCAAGTTGAGAGTGTATTTCTAGCAGAATCGTTGCTCTGCATCGTCAGGTCAGTCGGTCATACAACTTGATTTGATTAGAGGCAGCTGCCGAACTCTTAGAAATAAGTTAGAAATCATTTCAATTAAAAAAAAAAATAAAGCAGGCAAAAACCTGATATCGAAATGCTTAATCCGACTACACAGAACCTGTTGTGCTTTCAAGGTTTAGAATGCTTTGTCATTGACATTCTGTGTGAGGAATTAGAAGTATAAATGCTGCAGCTGGGTTCCAATGGGGGCGTGCCTTATGATAAGTGAGTGGCCAACTCATTATGACATCGGTATGACATCAGCATGACATTCTACTGTCACTGCTGCAAAACAAAGGGAGCCGTGATGTCATAACAGAATTCTATCTGAAGAGGTGTGTTTCCTGGGTCCAAGCAGAGGGTGGCTGTAGTGTTCAGAGAGAGGACGATGATGGGATATCCCTGATGTGAATGGACGAGAATGACGAATAGTAAAAGATTACAAATTGATTTAAACCGCTGCACGGCTAGACAACTGACCAAGCATGCTGGTATCTCAATTCTCACGGCAAAGAAGGTGGTGCGTTCTCGAACACGGTCGCCGAGAGCTCCGAGAGAGGCAAAGAAAAGGGCCAGGATCTCAAAAGTGAGACGGTCAGCGCGTTTACGGAATTCAAGGGCCAAGTCGGGTAGGATGAAATCAGGAACCAGGAACCTCGTCGAAATGGAGGCCCCCTCCACTTCCACTGCCTTTGAACGGGCCAACCCGACACGGCCACTGAGATACCGGAGGAAGCCGAAGCAAAGCCTGTACGCGAAACAGAAACAGAGAGCCATCAAGCAGAAGATCCACACCCTGCGGTGGCGAGCCAGCCAAGAGCGGAGAAACGCTTCAGGCAAAAGCATCGCAGGGGCCCTCGGGTACTGCCAGGAGGATGAGAAGACCTCTTCAGAGGAAGGGGAGGAGGTGGAATTCATCAAACTGAGATCCGTGGGAACAGGGAGCAAAAGCATCCTCGAGCCGGACAAAAGCCTCAGCAGCGTCACGTCCGACAGACGATTCTTCCAGGAGCAGCGTGCGGCTCACGTAGACCGAGCAGATTCACATCAACCACAGGCTTCCAGCAGCAGTGCCTTTCCTGTCACCTGGTCCAACGGTACCCCGAGCGCTGCCCTTGATGTTCCAGCTCCAGCCCAATCGGTGTCGCAGCAGGTCCAGCCTGCAGCATCGCACATCATTTATCAGAACTTCCCATCCAGCTCCATGCTGCCCCCTGCTGCCACACAGACCCCCGTGCAGAGGAGAATGGTTGATCGCTCTCAGGGCATGACTGAGGGCGGAGAGGAGATGATAGTACAGAAGCTTGAGGAGGGGAGGCGGTGTGACAACTGTGGGGCTCCGGAGAGCCGCTGGGGAAACCGGAGTCTGATCACCTCGCAAGGCAGGCTGGAGAGACACCCCGGAAGGCACAAACACAGGAAAAAGTGTAGCTATTGGATGAATCACGATTACCTGAGCAGAGCAAAGGGAGACAGGAGGCAACGGAGGCAGGAGAAGGGACCGGACGCCAAGAACAACGCAGAAGGCTGTGTGATTCTGTAACACCGCAACGCAAAATAAAAAGATCTTAGGAGCAAAAATAATTACACCAAGATGTTTGTTTTTTTCTTCCCCTGCATACAGTGGCACCGAAAAGTATTCTGACAGTTCCAGTAAATGCAGAATGAATGGTACTTATTAGGATCTGTTACCTTATCTGTGTATGCATATTCTATAAGTATTGGCTCCTGAGTGGGGCATGTTCTCCTGCTATACCCCACGTCCCGTGATTGCCCTGGGTGGCTAAATGAATGCTGTACTTAAGCATAGTTGAGGATCAAGTCCATCCAAGTATGGATGGTTACTTTTGACATGGCTGTGCAACCCTCCGCTGTGCCAGAACTGGCACAAAAATAAACACAGTAAAACTGATATAATGAACAAGAAACAAAACATCTCCTTTCTGTACAAACGTTTTGATTTTTCAAGTGTGTGGGGCATTACTTAAAAAGTAAAAATGATAGTGTGGTTGATACTGATTTTAATGGAGATATGGCTTCAATACAAAGCATCACGCAGCCTGATAGGAGGAGTCACGTCATCACATGCATGTATGTTATGACATGTTGCCATTGGTTACCATCATCGCTCTTGTGAGAAAATTGATCACATGCCATTTAGATCCCACGCTTAATTTATCACCAACACCACAGTAACTGCAGCTTTTGCACATTGATGGAACCCATTATGACATCATCATACTTTGATGCTGTCACTGCTCTGCTGCCTGCACAAGAAAGGCAGCCATGATGTCATAATGGAATGTTTCCAGGTGATCAGCTGTGGGCGGCTCAGAGCGAGAATTTTCCCAAGCAGAAAGCCGCTGCCCTGGACATGAATGGTCCGATATGAAAAAAAGATTGGACCTTAACCGCTGCACAGCCAGAGAACTGACCAGTGTGCCTGGCTTCATGCTGCCCTTCACGCAGAGGCTGGTGCGCTTACGAAAGCGGAGTACTGAAACAGCTACAAATAAAAAAGCCACGTCCAAATCAATTAAAAGGTCTCCGCACCAGCAGAACAGCGATGGATCTTCTACCTCCGCGGGCTCACAAAGGAAAGAGTCTCCTACAGACAAGCGGGGCTTTGAATGGAGACCCCCATCGCGGAGCAAACAGAGAGCCACCAAGCAGACAATCCTGGCTCTGCAGCATGGGAACGCCAGCAAAGACCTGCAAAAAGTCACAGATAAGGGGGTAGCAGCAGAGGCCATCAAAGAGGTCCACGAGCATTTTAACCAGGACGTGAAAATCTCTTTGAAGGACAAGACCGATCTATTGGACAATGAAACCAGCGAGGACATTGATCAGAAAAGCCAACCCCAGCCTTCCTCCAGCTCTGCTGCCACTGTTTCTTGGTCCAACGTTGTCCAGAGTCCTTTTCCCGAAGCGAGTCCTGTAAAAGAAAGGATTCGACAGCTCACCCCTGTTAAATCAGAGGCCGTTAACCACAATCCTGCATTCGAAACAACTCCAGAATCTGTGGCTGAAGTGGGGGAGAGGCACTGCAGCAGTTGTGGGGCGCAGGAGAAGTTTTGGGGAAATGAATCACAGATTGCCGCAGTGATGAGACACCGAGCAAGGCACAGATACAGACCTTACAAACTCGTTTGGAGGAGTCCGAGGAGGCTGTGTGAAAGCAGGAGGGTGCAGAGAGCACGGGCAGAGGAGTCGGATATCGAGAAAGAAGAAGGATGCGTGATTCTGTAACCTTTGATGCCAAACAACCGACGAGAAGAAAAAAAAAAAATCTACATTCTTTATAATTTTTTTTTTTTTTTTTCAAAAGGGTTCAAATCAACTTCAAAATAAATCAAACTTGGGATAGCATTCAGTTTGTTCAATACCTTCTGTCAGCCAAATGTTTTCCGCTAATGCCTTCATCAAGGAGTCCATTTGAAGTGTGTTTTTTTTTTTTTTTTAGAGGTTTAACATATAAACAAAACACACAGTGCATTTCGTTACTGTGTTTTTACAGTACAATTTCATCAATTATACAACAGCAGTTTTGAATTCCTACTTTTGACCACATTCCTCTTCTTGTTATCCAAACTGTAGTCAAGTAACAGCAATGGATTAAAGAAAAAGAAACTCAAGACACAATCTCAGAGACAGTTTGGGTGGTTTTAGTTTGTATGATCACGACAAGCTCTGTATTAAATCACAATGAAAATACAGCTAGGTTTTGCATATAGAATTAACTCACTTTGCTTCATAAAGTCGAATGAAACCTGCTGAATAATGTTAGGTTAACATATTGAATTACACACTGCTTTGGAGTTTTCCATATACTTAACGAATAACAAATTAAAACAACATGACATTTCAAAATCTAACCTGAAATATTCTACAACTATTATGGCTTCTGGTAGACTTCTGCAATATCATTTCATAGTTTCTTTGGATTACATGATGTTAAATAAAATATCTAAATTATGTTACTTGTATATCTTTTTTTAATTATGTCTCAATCCTAAAATTCTAGGGAATGCAAAACTTTTGTCCACGGCTGTATATAGATTTTTTTCACAGCTACACGTTTGAGCGCCGCACGCATATATTGAAAAGGAGTAACACTGAGAGGCTGTGTGGTCCAGTGGTTAAAGAAAAGGGCTTGTAAGCAGGAGGTCCCCAGTTCAAATCCCACCTCAGCCACTGACTCATTGTGTGACCCTGAGCAAGTCACTTAACCTCCTTGTGCTCTGTCTTTCAGGTGAGACGTAGTTGTAAGTGACTCTGCAGCTGATGCATAGTTCACACACCCTAGTCTCTGTAAGTCTCCTTGGATAAAGGCATCTGCTAAATAAACAAATAATAATATTTATTGAGAAGCGCCACTGCATACCTCTATGGAAACTTTTTTGTTTTCTACTTATTTACACAAAATATCTGTTGCACAGCGCTAGTGACCAATAAAATAAACCATTTGCTATACACAATGCATTTGATTGTAATTAACAGGTGGCAGATTTTAAAGGGAGGGATGTTCGGCTATTCTGCATCTACACAAACGATAAAAAAAAGCTGCAGCAAGCAGAACGGGCACTCGGAGCCTGCACTACTCACACATTCCGATAGAGGGCAGCCTGTCCTTTCAAATCACAGAGTAACATGTATCACCGGGGGGGGGCGCCTCTTTGCCATCGGTAAGAGAAATTCAAAAAGATGTTTTTTCCCCTCCAGTCGTAATGACATTGAAAATTCAAACTCGTTAGAAGTGTCCCCAGAGTACCTGTTGCCTGTAAAAGCGCTCTTTAAAATCCTCTAAACTGCCTTTCACACAATCTATTGAACCTCTGTTATCGTTCATAATGTCTATTATTAAGTATTTTCGGCATTAATAACGGCATTTATAATGTGCTGGAATAATCACAGCTCTGTCTAAAAGCTGATTTGTATGCAGACTCTGTTTGCTCACACCGTGACGCTTTCAGTCCACGCTCCAAGCCTGTCCCTAAAATAAAACTGAGCAAATTCAAATCATTAAGTAGCTAATTAAATAATTAAGTAACTGGTGGCAAAAAAAAAAAAAATCGAGACAACAAAGAAAGGAAAAAGAAAAGGTACACGACTCAACTATTATTATTATTATTATTATTATTATTATTATTATTATTATTATTATTATTATTATTAATTTCTTAGCAGACGCCGTTATCCAGGGCGACTTACAATTGTGACAAGATATTACATTATACATTAATTCATATATCACATTATATTTACAATATTTAAGCAAATACATTTCAAGTATCACAGTACAAGTAATAATACAATTAAGAGCAAGATAAATACAATGACTTTGGTTCAAGCAAGTACAAGTGTGACAAAATACGATTCAATAATACAGCAGATAAGTGTCAGTGACAGTTACATCAGGAAATCGTTGGCTTCCAATTTAAAAAAATATATATATATTTCGAGTTCAAGGAAAGTTGGCAATCCCCCCCCCGGATTTATAAATGTTGTGTAAATAAATATGTTTTTAAATGTGTACATTCAGATATAATTTATAAGGCTTAAAATATTTAGCAAGTTTTCAACATTTAAATGCTAATACTTTATTTAAAATTATATATATATATATATATATATATATATATATATATATATATATATATATATATATATATATATATATATATATAATTAAATATTTATTTTGAGAATCAAGACTTAGCTGTTGGCAAATAAATCAGGATTTTGTGGACTTAAATATTTAACTAAGTCTTAAATCTCTAAAAAAAATTTAACATTTAGCTAAAATACAAGATTTAAGTTAAATCTGGGGAAAAAGACATTAAAAATATTAACGTTTTTCTTTTTTTTACACATGGCCTCCATACTAGGAAGGGTCAGTCTGTTGCACTTTGTCGTTGATTTCATTTGATACAGAATAAATCTGGTGTATAAAATTAAATACACCTCTCAACCACGTGTCCTTCGTGTTTTTAGGTTTCCTGTTCTCGTTTCGTCCTTGACACTTATTTTTATAAAGTTTTTTGAGCGCTGCGGTTCACATGAATATCTATTAAGACCATTATTACACGACGCTTCTAGTTCGTTCCCCACACGGGCTTTTTGCCTTATCAATGCGAGCCTACAGATTGAAAAAAGTGAGATTAATCTGATTATGAGTCTCGACCACTTGCAGGAGCGTCACTAATTAAAACAAAATTAACTCAACTCAGCCCGTCGCTACGTAATTGTCAACAGCGACGCTCCTACAGGTGGAGAAGATGAGACTGTCTCACTCGCTTACCTTTAGTCTCACATTGATGGCGCAAAAAATCCCTTGAGATAACCTAGGCATTGAGCGGAAACGTTTACGTTTTCATGTTTCAGATGTGATGAAAATGAGACTCAATATAAGAACTGGAAACCAAATAACACAGTAATGATAGGGCTTGTAACCAGGAGGTCCCCGGTTCAAATCCCACTTCAGCCACTGACTCATTGTGTGACCCTGAGCAAGTCACTTAACCTCCTTGTGCTCCGTCTTTCGGGTGAGATGTAGTTGTAAGTGACTCTGCAGCTGATGCATAGTTCACACACCCTAGTCTCTGTAAGTCGCCTTGGATAAAGGCGTCTGCTAAATAAACTAATGATAACTGGGTAAAATAACGTTTTAATTGTGCATTCCTTATTTATTCTGTCTACCTGTCCACTGCAAATGAATTCACCTTGCAGAATCGAGGTCTTTACAATCAATATAGAAGATGAACATGACCTCAAACACGTCTCTTTAATCCTACATTATTTAATTTAAAAAACGTGCGCTGGTTTCAGATATTCCATGCAACGTTGCTTTGATGTTGTTCATATAAGTGTTGCAGGTGAAAACCGTTAAGACCGCATGCATACCTCGCTTTCTGTCTATAAAACAGACACTCGTTTAATTCAGACGCAGCGTGTCTAACGCTAATTAGTTTTTTGTACAGCTGGGTACTTTCAGCATGGTGTGTTTTGGCTTACATTGGCAGTAAACAATGGTTTTATTTGACCTGGTCCGAAGCGGACCATTGTTTACCATGTGACAAAACAAAACGAATTCTGCAGTCCACCAAAATAGAGCTGAAACATGGAATAAATCATTTTAAAATAAAATCTCAACTCCAGTAATACAAAGTGCAAAAAAATATAAGAAACAAACACATTGAGACAGCGATATGGAACTTGCTCAGTC
The DNA here is from genome assembly GCA_030684275.1 of Acipenser oxyrinchus oxyrinchus. Classification (NCBI taxonomy): domain Eukaryota; kingdom Metazoa; phylum Chordata; class Actinopteri; order Acipenseriformes; family Acipenseridae; genus Acipenser; species Acipenser oxyrinchus. The sequence goes on along the minus strand of CM060283.1, from coordinate 9,247,567 downwards.
AATTTGATATAAACTACTCAAAAGTGCAAGCCAGGAGGGAGCCAGCACCAGCATATTGATGAGTGATTGACAGGTTGTTGTCTGTGCTGTGAGTCTACCGCGCCTGCTCCTTCACTCGCTTCAGCGGACCAGCATACCGACACAACGGCACCGCGGTGAACTGGTAGGTTTGTACAGCGCATTTTAAATCTCGGTTTCAAGGGGGAAAAAAAGGTTTATTCATTTATTTTTTATTCAAGCTCCTAAGTAAACTGGTATAATTTTACTTTTTTTAAAAGCATGCAACGTTATTGCGCGCTGTGTAGGGGCAGCAGTGTGGAGTAGTGGTTAGGGCTCTGGACTCTTGACCGGAGGGTCGTGGGTTCAATCCCAGGTGGGGGACACTGCTGCTGTACCCTTGAGCAAGGTACTTTACCTAGATTGCTCCAATAAAAACCCTACTGTATAAATGGGTAATTGTATGTAAAATTAATGTGATATCGGTATAATATGAATTAATGTATAATGTGATATCTTGTCACAATTGTAAGTCGCCCTGGATAAGGGCGTCTGCTAAGAAATAAATAATATTTTGATCTGTTCGGATATTCGTCACAACAGGATAGAATAAAAAATAGTGATTGCGATTTTTTTTTTTTTCAGGGGTATTTTTACGCTGCTTTTATCCTGCCTGTTGTCCAGTGAAGTCTTAGTCATTATTAATCCTGCAAGCAATTACAGGAGCTGCCAAATAGTTTGGGGGGGTCAGCTAAGAATTGAGAATTGGAACCGTATTGATTCGCTTCTTACTGGGAACCCGGCCGGTATATCAAATCCCAGACCATGTTTATAGCAAATTGATTATTTTAAAGAGTAAAAACAGTTGCATTTTTAGACGGAATGTATATATATATATATTTTTCATGGAACAGTTTTTGCTTCCTCAGCCTCGATTTAAGTGCCAATGACCTCATTTGAGGACGGGTTACTTTGTAAAAAAAAAAAAAAAAAAATTATTGTTATGATAACGTAGGCTACTCTATAGTTTTGTTAACTACAAAAGTTACGTCTAAATGGAAGGTATCAAATTACAGGAACAGATTCACAATCTAAATAAATAAATAAATACATACATACATACATACATAAAAACCCGCAGTGCTTCATAGCTGAACCCAGGCTCTAGCTTTGTACCTCGGAATTGAAAGAAGGTGTAATTAGCATCAATCAAGCCTATTGTTCCACAGCGCCTTTGAAAACAGCAGAATTGCCAGCGTGCATGTGGAAATTGCTGTGCCAGTGTGGTCAGTAATGGGCTGGATCATTACATTTCATTCAGAGGCAAAGTCGTGTGGATGGTAACTAACTGCTGCTTTTTAAATGTAGTTATTCTACTAGGCGGTGGCACGTTAAAATAACCCTTTTGTAAATTTCAAGTCAAATCTTAAAGCGTTTCACAAGCACGCGACATCAAAGTGAGCAACACAAGATTACAATCTAGACGAAACATCGTTGTACAGAACAGGCGAGGCTAGACATGAAAAAAGTTGCAGATGATCACAACCTATAACCCTCTTCATGTCTGTCAGGCATTGCCTGTATTCATTCTGAGATAAACAGCGGTTCTGATTTTCAGAGTTTCTTTTGCAAAGAGTAAAGGCTTTATGCATTAAGCTATCAGTACCCTTTAAACTGAGCAGAGTGAAGAAAGTTTCATTAAAAGGAGATTGGTGCATCAACAGTGAAATGGAAGAATTTTTTTTTTTTTTTTTGCTTAAAATGCAAAATATCAATTGCTTTCTTGAACTGTGGTGAACATGCATCCACGTTTGTGTTTTTCCAGGTCCATATCCACAACTGTAGCTAAATCTTGAAATCTCAAGGTCAGAGCAGGGCTGTACTGTAATAGAAAATTTTTCAACGCGAGTCCTTTGTGAAGCTGCTGCCTAGTGTTTCTTTGATTGCTTTTGTCATGCGAGGTAGTTCACTCGATTTCCTCATCTCCCTAAAAGGCTCTGTTTTTTTCCTCCCCCTGCATGTCAATTCTTGTTCTCGGAGGACGAACCTTCACCAAGGCAACTGACCTGACTAGAAGAGGTCAAGCAGAGGTTCTGATGTTTTAGAAAATTGAACAATCAACGGTCGGTTTGAAGAACAAGAAAAGTACTGTGGCTTCAGCTTCCACAATAATGTGTAATGGTTCTACTGCATGAAGCTTACATACAGGAACATCACGGTTCATACATTTCATTTGAAACATTGCTATGACATCGCCCTTCTGCATTTGTGACAGAACACACAGAACTGTGTAGATAGGTCAAAAAAACTGGATTAGTAAGAAAACTATGGATTAGTTAGAAAAGCTAACAATAGTTTGGTTTACATGCAAAAAATGAAAAGAAGTCTCGTGGGGGGGGCGGGGGGTGGAGGGGGCTCCCGAGTGGCGCATCCAGTAAAGGCGCTCCGTGTGGAGTGCAGGATGTGTCCTATAGTCTGGACGTCGCGAGTTCGAGTCCAGGCTATTCCTTTGCCGACCGAGGATGAGAGCTCCCAGGGGGCGGCGCTCAATTGGCCGAGCGCTGCCCAGGGGGGGACGGAGAGTTAGGTCGGCCAGGGTGTCCTCGGCTCACCGTGCACCAGCGACCCCTGTAGTCTGGCTGGGCGCCTGCGGGCTTGCCTGTAAGCTGCCCAGAGCCCAGAGCTGCGTTGTCCTCCGACGCTGTAGCTCTTGGGTGGCTGCACGGTGAGTCTGCAGTGTGAAAAAAAGCGGTCGGCTGACGGCACACGCTTTGTAGGACAGCGTGTGTTCGTCTTCACCCTCCCGAGTCTGCGCAGGGGTGGTAGCGGTGAGCTGAGCCTAAAAGCAATTGGCCATTCCAAATTGGGGTGAAAATAATAAAAATAATTGGCAACGACTAAATTTATATTTTAAAAAAATGAAAAGAAGTCTCCTCTTTTGTCACGCTGCTTTGGAAGCACCTTTTGGGCAATTTGGGTTTGCATGAAGTTTTCTTTTCGGGAGAGAAATTCTCCTTCTAAATTCAAGTGACCTAATGATTCATTTGGCATCAAAATCTTTTTATAGCAAGTCGTGTGTGTGTTTTTTCCCCCCATTGCACTTGAGTTTGCTTTCAACCTTCGGTTGCAATGGGTTCAGGTTTTTTCACACTTGGGCATCATTGATTATTCGTGTTTGCAAACTGTGAGGGCGACTGGTTTCTATTCATGCATTTTCATCAGTTTGTTGCTAGGCTGCCAACCTTAAAGACCTAAGCTTATTTTCTTTAGCATTGGAAAGATAGTTATGTATATATATATATATTATGTTACCTATGTGTTGGCTGTTTGTTTCCTTGAGATCATTACGTTTCTAAAGAGCATGTGAAGCAAGGCATTGTTCTACTTATCTGAAAGCCAACCACTTTGAAAACCAACGTTTGCAAGAATGTTTTTATAACCCTTTCAATAAGCCCATAATGGAAGATCCCATGGAACGTGAGGACACATTCAGATCCACCCGTTAGCCACACACAGAAGGAAATAATGAAGAGGGCTTCTATATCGCTTTCATTTCCCCTGCACTTTTTAATTAAAGACAACTCATTCACACACTTGCACGTCAAGCCCTTTTCATTGTATATTAATGTCTTTTTTTTTTTCAGTGCACGGCCAAGGCTTGGAAGGAGAATGTTACTGAAAATTCACAAGACCCTCCGACCCTTGGAATATTAAAGAGGGTCATTAATGCATCCGTCCTTTTTGAAATGGGAAAACCCACACGCTAGAGAATATACACTTCTTCGCCACCTATTCATTCAATTGTTGGCAGTGCTTAGAATTGACTCACTGTGGTGTCCCAAGCCATAGTCGTTCCCAGCTACCAGACTACAGTACTAATAAAAAAAAACACTGAAGGAACTGGGATCTGTAGATGCATGGACATTTATCAGAGTGGTCGCTATAGATAAGTCTAACATTATCTACATACTATATTATCACTAGAGAAAGACCATTTTAAGTTTTATTGCCATTTGTGGTCCGAGACTGGCCCCCTGACACAGCTTTCTATCAACAGCAGCTGGCCGGACAAGCACCCAAGAGAGGGGAAGTGAAACTAGAAAACGAGCACCTTCCAGCCTGAGCTTCAGCGAAGGAGGAGCTCCTGCTCAGAATGAAGGCACCTCAGATGAACATCACCCCAGAGGTGCTGGAGTTCTGGTTGCAGGAGTCGAACCTCTCCCGGCAGCAGTTCATCAAGAAGTTTGGGCTGCAGCCGCTGGTGTTCGTTCCCCGGCTGCCCGCCGCCCTGCAGCCTGCGCTCGGAGTCCTGTACGGGTTGATTTTCGTCCTGGCGCTGGCTGGCAACGTGACTGTCCTGATGCTGCTGTGCCGTGAGAAGGCCCTCAAGTCCAACAGCGCGTTTTTCGTGTGCTCTCTGGCGCTCAGCGACCTGCTCATCTCGCTCTTCTGCATCCCCGCCACCCTGCTGCAACACTTCTCCACCAACTGGCTGGCCGGTGCGTATCGTCCCGTTGGATTGTGACGTAGACTAGGTGGCGACTGTTTCATGGAGGATAGCGTAGCACGATAAAGCAATGCTCATCACGCTGTAGGGGCTCGGGGTCATTTTGAATCTGGCGCTCACTGCCTCTGCTTCATCTCTGTTGTAGATTTCGAATTTCTGTTTCCAATGCCCACACTAACGGCACGTAGCGTTATATACACCAGAAGAGGGTGATTGGAAGGACCCATTGGTCTAGGGAATAAGAGATGAGTGCAATCCATATGGAAGCTCATTGTACAATGCAGAGTATACTACCAAGCGCTAGACGTTATCCATTGTGTAAAAGTAGGTCATGGTTTGTAAAGGGATGAGATTATCCCTGTCTTGTGTATTGTTATCATGGATGGATCATTATGTTTTAGAAGACTCTCTGGAAATTTAATTATACCTTCTATAAATGGCACTCCTGGAACAGAATCTCCCAGTTTTGGGTCCAATCATTTTTACAAAGTAACAAATTGAAGAAATTCATTTTCCTTGCTGAAATAGCTTTCAGTACTTCTCAGAATTAAACAGGTTTACACTAAAGCAGTATTAGATATCATGTTTTAAAATGAAGAATACAAGTTTGCTGTGGCCAAAAGTTTAGCATCACCTAGAATTGTAGGATTGAGACAATAATAATAATAAAAAACTATATGAACATAATTTTATTTATTCAACATCATGTAATCAAAGAAACTACAAAATGATATCGCAAAGGTCTACTGGAAACCATAATAGCAGTACAGTAGTATTTCATATTAGATTTCTAAATGTCAAATGTTTTCAATTTGTGTTTAAGTCTATGGGAAAACTACAATGTGGTGTGTAATCCAATATGTTAACGTAACATTATTCAGCAGGTTTCATTCGACTTTATGTATTCTGTAGGTTGATGCAAAACTTTTGGCCAGAGTTGTATATAGTAGAGCCACTGCATTGACTTTGATAGAAACACTTTGGTCCAGATTCACTCTAGCACTGCGTTTGGTTAGGCAAAATATTTGACCATAGCTGTATGTACCTTGTAGGGAATTGCAAATCAGGTAAGGCTGATGGCATTGCTTTGTTAGCTACAGTAAGTTACCCAAGCTGTGCTGTGTGTGTCTCTCTCTTTCTCTCTCTCTCGCTGGCAGGGCAGATCCTGTGTAAGCTGTGTCTCTCTCTCGCTGGCAGGGCAGTTCCTGTGTAAGCTGTGTCTCTCTCTTTCTCTCTCTCTCGCTGGCAGGGCAGATCCTGTGTAAGCTGTGTCTCTCTCTCTCGCTGGCAGGGCAGTTCCTGTGTAAGCTGTGTCTCTCTCTCTCTCGCTGGCAGGGCAGTTCCTGTGTAAGCTGGTTCCGTTTGCCCAGGTGACAGCCGTGTCCACAAGCATCTTCACCATGCTGTGCATCGCGGGCGAGCGTTTCCAGGGGATCCTGTACCCCTTGCAGCTGCGCAGCGGCTACTCCCCGAGCAGGGATGCCAAGATCCTGGGTAAGGTTTCTTCTATTGGAGGTACACTTTTCCTAACAGTGTGTATTTTATTGGTTTTTGAGAACAGAACGTCTTCTTTGAAAGAGCTGAAAGTAGAATTGCTTTAGTCTCCTACTCGGGCGGTTGTGCCTCCAAGAAACAACCATGACCCGGACATGGAGTTTCCAACTGTCCTGTAAACTCACAAAACGAAAGGACGGCAGGAATTTTGTGATTTGTTAACCAGTAAATCACATAAAATTAGCCTCTTTTCTTTCGGGGAAAAAAACCCCCAAAAAAACCTTTTGGAATGCCTGCACAATTCTAGAAGGGTCAAGAGGATTCTATATTTGCACGTATTGATGACCTCATAAAACCTCCTTGGCTGACGGATGGCTGCTGCAGCTCAAGAGTGTCTCCCTGCTGGCGTGAGGACTTGACTTCTCTCTCCATGCCTAATGAAAGGAATATCATGGCTGTGGTAACGTGGTATATTTAGAAGCAGTGTCCTTTTGAGACTAGATTGATATAGACAGGGATAGAAGCAGTTGCTAGCTTTCAAGGGCATCCAACTCAAAAACTCACAGCTTTGTATTTAACTTGTTGCATTGTGCCCTTTGTACACTGCATCACGGTGGTTTACAATTAGGATTACTGGCTGTGTTATTCCGATTGCTTCTCTCTCTCTCTCGTTTTCCTACAGCTGTTGTGTGGTTGGCTGCGTTGGCTATTGCTTTCCCCATGTGGTACGCACACAAAGTGGAGGTAAGAGTCTGTGGAAAAACAAATGACAGCAGATGTCGGCAAACTCCTGGTCCCAAAAATACAGGGTCCCAATACCGAATGGGTAGAACAGGCTCACAAGGGGGAGAAGACCTGGCTGTGCAGTAAGAGACACAGTCAGGGTGGGGAAGCAATCAAAAAGGCAAAACAGAAAGTCTGGGTTTATACAGTGGCCAAAAGTGTAGAGTACAAATCAAAGGAGGTCATGACGAGGTTGTATAATGCACTTGGGAGGCAGAATCACGGGTGTTTTATTACCTGACCTAACTAATATCTGAGATCAATCCTGTTCGCCTGTGTTCCTCTGTCCCTCCCCTTTATTTGAGTAAATCGCTGGCATGGGACACAGACAGCATCTCACCGCGCACCCTTGTTTGTACCGCGCAGGTGAAGTACGACTTCCTGTTTGACGTACACTACACCTGCTGTCAGGAAGTGTGGCCCCGCCCCCAGCAGCGACAGGCCTACACCACCGCCCTATTGGTGCTGGTGTTCCTGGTTCCCATGGCGACCATGGGCGTGCTGTACGGGAAGATCATCTCCGAGCTCTGGGGTAAACACCGCGTCCGTGATGTCATGTTCCAGACCCTGCCGTGCTCGGAGATCCACAAGATTACCAGGTGAAGCTGTGCTGTGTGTAGCTGTGCATCACCCTACAGCGTCGAATGAAACCTGCTGCATAATGTTTCCTTAACATGCCAGCATTCCGCCCTTTTTTAGCTGGCATGACCGTTTTTGAACGGTTTAATGTAGTCTTTTTGTTTCAGTTTTATGGACTTTTATTTGATTTATTTTGAATGTGTATTTGATTTTGTTTTGTTTTTATGTATCTGAAAGATTTTTAATGTAATTTATTAAAAAGTTACATTTTAAGTGTTTTTAAAATTTTAGAATTTGAACACACTGTTTTCTACACCCCTGTCCCTTTTTAGTTTTAGTTTTATAGTTTTATTCTTCTGTTTTATGTTCACCATTTGAACTTTTTCAAGAGAGCACTCCCCGGCCCTCATAAGCACTGTTTTTTTTTATAGATCTTTTTTTCCCCAGTCACTTTTAAAGCAGCACAGGTTTTATCGTGTTGATTTTAATCTGTGTCGGTTTTAACCTTGTACAAAGCACGATTGTCTTGGTGTTTTTAAATGTATTTCAAAAGCTTTTAAAACGAAATGTATGTCTGTATGCATGAATGTCATCTTTAAAAGAAATGTAAAATGAATGAAAAAAGAATGGGTGTAAATGTAAAAAATGTCAAATCTCAATAAAAAAGTATTAACATGTTGAATCAACCCCCGCCCCTCTGCTGGCGTTTTGGGCGACGCAGGAAGAAGAGGCGCGCGGTGAAGATGATGGTCGTGGTGGTGCTGCTCTTCGCTTTCTGCTGGACTCCATTTCACCTGGTGTCGATCCTCACAGACTACGGTAACTCGCACCTTCACACGCTGTCCATTCTCCAGGGCTTCATGTGCAGAAGAACGCTCCTAAAACAACGCTCTTGCAAGCAGCAAAAGTCACCCGAGGTGAGACGCACGGTCCCTTAGGAAAGAGAAGCAAGCAGCAGAGCTGTTTAGAAATCACCGTGCAAGTGCTACTAGCTAGTAGACCTACAGTATGCATTTATACTCGGTACCCTTTCTTCGTGGGGTCGCACAGCAGTGGTGCGGACTCTGGAGAGCGTATTAAAAGAAATATTCTGGCTATGTCCGACCGTGACCGGGGGTTCCCAGGGGGCGGCGCACAATTGGGCGAGCGCCGCCCAGGTAGGGAGGGCTTAGGTCGGCAGGGCAATCCACAGTTCACCAGCGCCCCCTGTGGCTGACAGGGAGCCTGCGGGTCTCCAGTGGAGCCGTTCAGATCTGTGTTGTGCCTCCGGCACTAAGATAGATTCTGAAATTTTGTTTTGAATTCGTGCTGCATTGTTATGAGCATCAACGGAATAGCCCCAGTAGACCACGAGAGCAAATTGTTCCGATCGTTTTTTTACAGGGAATACCAGCAGTCCACCCTCGCCTGAAAGCTGCCTCCTTTCTCTGTTTGCTTCCCAGGAAAGCTGTGGCTGCCCGCAGAACAGGAGCTCCTCCTCTTCACAGCGGTGCAGCTCCTGGGGTTCAGCAACTCCGTCTGCAACCCGGTGGCGTACGCCGCCCTCAACGAGAACTTCAAGAAGCGGGTGCTGTGCCTGCTGCTGCAGCGAGGGGCCGAGGGGAGGCGGGAGGGCAGGCTGGGCGGCCCAGGCGCCCGCGTGGGCATCTCCACAGTGGAGTCGCCACGTGTGGGGGAGCGCACGGAGCGGAGCACGCTGGGAGCAGGCCGTCTCTCCAGCCGCATTGCCTGGGAGCCACGGACCTCCACCTCCTTTCCCCCCGTCCACCTCTTCAGAGCCACTCCCAAGCAGCACAGCGCGCCCCTAATGCTGAGCGTCACCGACCCGCTCACCCTGCCTGCAGCAGCGCCTTGAACACCAGCAGGGGGAGCCGGCATGCAAAGTCGTTTCAAATAATAACCCAAAAGTTTTGCATTGCCGATGAGGAGTGAGAAAACATTTTAAAATCTTAAAACAATTTATATATATATATATATATTATATAATATCTTCAATATCTACATGCTTCCCTAGGGTCACCTCATCCACCAACACAGCCTCATGTTTCACTATGCAGATGACGCCCAGCTCTACCTAAAACTAGACCCTGGATGTCCCTCTGCCTGGTCCGGTTCTCAGCTTGCATCCAAGACATCGAGGCCTGGATGTCTGCCAGTTTCCTTCAGCTCAACACCAACAAATCTGAACTTCTAGTAGGATCGAAAACTCAACTCAAGAATCTCAATATAGCTGCCTTGAACCTCGGAAGCTGCTGCTGCCTTCCCCCGCAGTACGAAGTCTTGGTGTGCTTCTGGATAGTAACCTCTCCTTTGATGCCCAAATCTCTGTATTCAAATCCTCCTTCTACCACCTCTGAAACATCTCAAAGGTCCGTCCCTACCTTTCCCTCCCCGATACTCTGTCATGTATTTATCTCCTCTCGACTCGCTGCCAGGATCCTTGTAAAAAACAGGAACACATCACCCCCCGTCTTGCCCAGCTGCACTGGCTACCTGTAAAGTTCAGGATTACTTTCAAAACTCTCCTGCTCACCTACAATGCCCTTCATCACACAGGTCCCGAGTACCTCCTCAACCTGCTGACCCGCTGTGTCCCTGCCCGCAAGCTGAGGTCCTTCGACTCTGGCCTGCTTGTTATCCTCAAGCAAAAGTGCACCACACTCTGAGAACGCTCGTTTAGCTTCATGACTCCGACTCTCTGGAACTCTCTCCCAGCTTTGGTGTGTGATGCTCCCACCGTCGCTCGCTTTAAATCAACTGTCAAGACCCACCTGTTCTCTCTCGCTTTCAATACTCTTTAAGTCTGATATCTGTTATTAGCTGTTGTCTAAATTGCTATTTCAGGTTTTTCACTCCATCTTATTCGTATGATCCTGTATGACACACGCATCCACAGTGTTTAGAATTCACATCCTCGCCCTGTATTCAGTGTGCTATGCCTGTATTTAATGGATTTGCATTGTTTTGTACTGTTTGTATTTAATGTACTATGCCTTGTATTTCACTGTATTTAATGAATTATGCAATGTTCCTCACTATCTTGTAAAGCGCTTTGTGATGGTGGTCCACTATGAAAGGCGCTATATAAAATAAACATTGATTGTTTTAAATATACATTTAAAAACTGCGCTCAGGAAAAGCACAACGTGTGCGTTTTTTCATGCAGGAACATGTGAGATCTACGAGGTGCTGGTAAGCCATGGTAGAGAAGATTACCTGGAACTATTTCGGTAGCTGCTTGCTTTAACGATGCTCACAACCAGTCATTCTGAATGAAGTAACTGGCTTTGATTATGCAGCTAAATAACTTTTGACAAGGGGTTTTGAATTGTGGATGACCTTTCTGTGTATTATCTACTCATGCTGCCGGGAGAGGAGTTCTCAAGCGTTATATTCAGATTTCTGAGTCCCTTGTGTTCACTTTACTTTGCTGCACTGAATCGGATCAGCAAGCTCCATTGAACCTAATCCATTACCCAATCCTCGAACATCACCACAACATCATTCAATAATTTGAAGTCTAAAAAGAGGAGAGCAGACAAGTTAGCTGGAAATCATAAAATCAATCCCCTCTACCTATCCCTTCTGTGTCCAGTAATTATTCCATTAGCACACAGTAAACCCTTCCCTCCCTCCCAGTCCTTCAGCCACACTGCTTCTCACCCAGTCCCTCAGCTCTAACCACACTGCTTCCCTTCCTCCCAGCCCCTCAGCTCTAACCACACTGCTTCCCATCCTCCCAGTCCTTGAGCTCTAACCACACTGCTTCCCTTCCTCCCAGCCCCTCAGCTCTAACCACACTGCTTCCCATCCTCCCAGTCCTTGAGCTCTAACCACTAGGCCACACTGCTTCCCTTCCTCCCAGTTGATTGTCAGTTAGCCACCAGCTCATTTGCATATTAAGATATTAACCAATGCCTAATAATTAGTTACATTGAATAAGGATTGTTTGTGTGGTTGAGCAACACGTCTGCCATAGACGTGAATAACAGACCTGAGGGTTTCAGATGACAAGGTAAGGCTTGAAACAGAAACCTGCTCTTGTTAAAGGGGGACAAGGCAATATTCTCCGCAGGCAGCAACGCATACAAATGTATCGGTTTAATATATAAAAAAAGACAAAAACAAAACCCCTGATACTTGTCTCAAGGTAGTGGCGTGTTCTTCCAGTGAAATTGTGCACAAAAATGTAATAGAATTTAGCAAACCGCCAGCAAGCAAATCACAGTTAATTGACACAGTCAAGCTAGGTTTTACAGTCTCCATCCTCAAGAAGGCATCCCGCCAGCCCGCAGCATCGAATCCCACTGTGATAAAAAAAAAAGCTTTTCCAATCTACAGGAATGAAGACGGGTTGTTTTCTTACAGGGAGAGACCCAGCTGAGCTGAGCTGCCCATCGCGTTATCTGGATAAATCTCTGCAGTGTTACAATAAGCAGGTGCCTCACAGTTTATCAAGTCCATGCTGGGCTTTTAAAGAGAAAGTGCCTCAACAGCAGGTTTAGTGGCTTGGCAAGCTCAGCCCAGGGGATTAAAAAGGAGAGACGAGGGACGGATGTGAACCATTTAACTAGAAGGCAAGCTCTGAAAAGTACAGTATGATGTCAGTATTATTAACAGACTCTAAATGAAGGGAGGAATAATCTCAACGTGCTTTACGAAGCGCTGGGTTACAGAGGGAATATTTATCCAGCATTGCAAGCCTAAGGGCAAGGGCTTTCATTCCTGAGGTCGCCTGCTGATTCTACTTGACTGTTTCCTTCATGCATTCGCCCAACCGGGGGACCAGGGAACAGGGGCTCGGGGTGCAGAAGAGACAGGCCAGGGTGATGGTGAAATACGACAGGATAACGTGTCACGTTGCTGGTCACTGTAAGTCGCCCTGGATAAGGGCGTCTGCTAAGAAATAAATAATAATGTAGTATTCAATACTGAAGTCTAGGCTTTGTTAAGAAGAACATGCAATGCTATGCTGCTATTATGGCTTCCGGTAGACAACCTGCGATTTGCAATTTCTTTGATTGCATGATGTTAAATAAAATACCTAAAATTATGTTCATATAGGGGTTTTTTTTTTGTTTGTCATTTAAAAAAAAAAAATCACGTCTCAATCCTAAAATTCTAACACTGGGACTGTTGATGGGGGGGACGGGGGGGGGGTCTGGTCACCCTACCAGAACTTTAAAAAAAAAGTGTCGAACACAGCAATGTGCATTCACAAGTAATATAGGCTGACAAATCTAATAATATTCAATGGAGTTGATCGCCTGAATAAAGTAAGAAAAATACAAAAATACCAAGTTTTGAATGTTTTATTTTTATGCATTTTTTTCTGGGGTTGTATATTCACCCATTTGGAACAACTATCAAAGTTTCACATATAAAATAATAATAAAATATATATATATATATATATATATGACGCCTGATTGTGTATCTTGATCCTCAATGTGTTATGGAAGTGATAATAAAGAGTTTTGCCTCTCCAGAAACACATACCAGACAACTGTGCTGAAGTCTTTTCCCAGCTTACCTGGGTTTCATTGTTTTTAGTTTCATTGGGTCCTATTTCACAGATCTTTAAGGACTGTTCTAAGGAATATTTTGCTAAGGACTGGTTTTTTTTTTTTAATTTTAATTTTGAAGTTCACCTTTTTAAACTGGTTCTGGAGAAGTTTATTCTCATTTTGAAAAGCACGGTTTAATCTTAATAAATATTCCTTGAACAAAAGCCCTTACATTATACTGTACGAGATAAAAATCACGTGAAACAGAAGCGTCAGTGTACGCAAAACTTCACCGCCATGCAATCCGTCCTGCAACTTAGCACCGTTTTATTTCAACCCTGAAGTAGGAATAGCTGCATTTGATGCTACTGGAGAATTCTCCCACTGTTGTCACTGATTCGTGACAGGGTTTTTTTTTTAAAGCTACAGTGTCCCTCGATTAAACTGTTCACTATGCAACAGCTTTTTTTCGTAGTTTAGTTTTTACAAAATGCTGTAACAAAATCACGCAGCATTAACAGACGTATTTGACTGGGGTGGTACACCGGAAAATACCACGAAACCTGTACCTACAAAGACAGTGGGAGGACGTAAAGTAATAGGATAACGAAACATTTCCCCAATTAATTTTTTTTAACATCTAAAAACTGCAGAAAAAAATGAAGTAGGAAAATGTTTCGATAAATATCTAGCTGACAGAAACACCATTCAGAGACACTGCAGATTTAGTTTCGCCTTACACAATAAGCTCTGGCGCCACCTAGTGGTCACCTACTGTTATTATCGCATTACCCAAATGAACAGGTTTGTTTCTGTCCCCCCCCAGTGGTTTGTAGCTCCAGCCTTGGCTGAATCATTGCCTGGAATCGGTATTGTCAGTGAGCTACCGCTATGGACAAAAGCGTTTCATCACCCTACAGAATGAAATCGTTCTGCTTCATGAAGTCAAACGAAACCTGCTGAATAATGTTACGCTAACATATTGAATTACACACCGCTTTGGAGTTTTCCATATACTGAACGAAAAACTGAGAAAAACTGAAAGATGCGACATTTCGAAATCTAACATGAAATACTGCTGTGCTACTATTATGGCTTCCGGTAGACTTTTGCGAAATTTCTTTGATTACATGATGTTAAATCAATTTAAAAAAAAAAAAAAAAACTAAATTATGTTAATATAGTTTTATTTTTATTATGACTCCATCCTAAAATTCAAGGTGATGCAAAACTTTTGGCCTCAGCTGTACACATTTACCAAGTGTTACCCCCCCAGAGAGTAAGGATGATAACGTTAGCCTTCCCTCCACATGAGAAAAAAATAAAACCTCCAGTCATCTTGTGTCTTATTGATCCCACGGCGATCTTCATGTTTATCATAAAATCAAATCACATTACCCTCAACCCCACCCCCACCCCACCCCACAGAGACACGAACCCCCTCCCCTAGCCCACCCCAATACTGAAAAAAAAAATGTATTTAAAAATCCAGATCCGCTAACGCATGGCTTTGCTCCGCACAGTGTCCGGGTGTGGCCCGGCCGTGTCTGTCGTGGTGCGTTTTTCATTCATCCTGTGGTTCTTGGTGTTGGTTTTAATCCTCTGCTTTGTGACTGGAGGTTTCCGGGCCGCGGGCCCGCGCCTCGCCCCTCGTCTCGCTGGCACCCGGCGCTGCCCCGCCCTGGTTCCAGACCCAACCTTGCCCCTCCTGCCCGCCCGCCCGGCCCCCAAGGGTCACTTCCGCAAGTTCAGAGTCTCCTGGAACTTGGTGCTGGTGAAACGCACGTGGAAACCCTTCTTGTTGATGGTGTCGTCCGAGTGGAACTTGACCACAATGGAGTCTCCTGTGGAGTAGATCTCTTCTGGAGGCTGGAAGATACAGAAACAAAATCAAACAGGGTCTTGTTGTGAGACTAGAAGCAAGGGCTGCTTTGAGTGGAGTTCTCTTTCCTATACTGCTAGAGTGCTCTGCAGTGTTGAGTGGAGTTCTCTTTCCTATACTACTAGAGTGCTCTGCAGTGTTGAGTCAAGCTATCTTTCCTATACTGCACGAGTGGAGTGCAGTTTTCCGTTCCCTTTCCTACATCTCTATACAGCTCAGCAGTGTTGACAGTTTGAAATAGAAGTTGGCTTACCCCTGATCCGCAGTAGCGGCCCAGCCTTGAGGCATTGCTGTCAACGCCATCGAAGAGCTCCATGTAGTCATAGCCGCAGTCCGCCTCCTCCTCGATCTCGAAGGTCTGGAAGATGAGCTCCACTCCGTAGCCCTCCTCAGCCGAGATCACCCACTGGCAGTCTGAGGCGCCGGGGTAGTTGTTATCTCCGAACTGGGCGTGCGAGTACAGGTCCTTGGTCTTCACCTCTGCTTTCATGCGCCCCCCGCACTCTGGACAACAGATAGAGTGGAACAAAGAGAACAAGGCTTTGAAATCGGTTCACTGGGTTATAGTCCAGGTCTTTCCGTTTTCATAGTTTAAAAAAAAAGAAAATACAATACTGTCCCTTTTTATGATCCGATTGGGGGTCACTGCTGCTGTACCCTTGAGAAAGGTACTTTACCTAGATTGCTCCAGTAAAAACCCAACTGTATAAATGGGGAATTGTATGTAAAAATAATGTGATATCTTGTAACAATTGTAAGTCACCCTGGATAAGGGCGTCTGCTAAGAAATAAATAAATAAATAATAACTGTTAAAGAATCAATAAGTGCATTGACTCAGATGCTTACATGTGCTATCCATTACTACTAAATACTCACGAATAATAAAATAAAAAACTTCATAAATTCAACGGCCAACGTTTTGGCCTTTGAAGTCTTTCTCGGTCTGAAGACTTCTGGTCAAAAAAGGGCAATGAATACATGCGAGATGAAACAAAAACGCTGATGTCTTATAAGTTTGAAATACTTTTTTGACGAGTCTGTGTTTAAGGTGCTTTAAACAGAGCAAGACACATGAACAGAAGCCAATAGGGCTGTAAAGGGGGCTCTCAGTGGAGGTGTAAAGGGGGGGCTCTCAGTGGAGGTGTAAAGGGGGGGAGCTCTCAGTGGAGGTGTAAAGGGGAGCTCTCAGTGGAGGTGTAAAGGGGGCTCTCAGTGGAGGTGTAAAGGGGGCTCTCAGTGGAGGTGTAAAGGGGGCTCTCAGGGGAGGTGTAAAGGGGGCTCTCAGTGGAGGTGTAAAGGGGGCTCTCAGTGGAGGTGTAAAGGGGGCTCTCAGTGGAGGTGTAAAGGGGGCTCTCAGTGGAGGTGTAAAGGGGGCTCTCAGTGGAGGTGTAAAGGGGGCTCTCAGTGGAGGTGTAAAGGGGGCTCTCAGTGGAGGTGTAAAGGGGGCTCTCAGTGGAGGTGTAAAGGGGGCTCTCAGTGGAGGTGTAAAGGGGAGCTCTCAGTGGAGGTGTAAAGGGGAGCTCTCAGTGGAGGTGTAAAGGGGGCTCTCAGTGGAGGTGTAAAGGGGGCTCTCAGTGGAGGTGTAAAGGGGGCTCTCAGTGGAGGTGTAAAGGGGGCTCTCAGTGGAGGTGTAAAGGGGAGCTCTCAGTGGAGGTGTAAAGGGGAGCTCTCAGTGGAGGTGTAAAGGGGGGCTCTCAGTGGAGGTGTAAAGGGGGGGCTCTCAGTGGAGGTGGAAAGGGGGCTCTCAGTGGAGGTGTAAAGGGGGCTCTCAGTGGAGGTGTAAAGGGGGCTCTCAGTGGAGGTGTAAAGGGGGGGCTCTCAGTGGAGGTGTAAAGGGGGGGAACTCTCAGTAGAGGTGTAAAGGGGGGGAACTCTCAGTAGAGGTGAAAAGGGGGAGCTCTCAGTGGAGGTGTAAAGGAGGAGCTCTCAGTGGAGGTGTAAAGGAGGAGCTCTCAGTGGAGGTGTAAAGGGGGGGCTCTCAGTGGAGGTGTAAAGGGGGGAGCTCTCAGTGGAGGTGTAAAGGAGGAGCTCTCAGTGGAGGTGTAAAGGGGGGGCTCTCAGTGGAGGTGTAAAGGGGGGGCTCTCAGTGGAGGTGTAAAGGGGGGGGCTCTCAGTGGAGGTGTAAAGGGGGGGCTCTCAGTGGAGGTGTAAAGGGGGGGCTCTCAGTTCCACGGTGCTACCTGCCGTGTGCGAGGCTTCAAAGCCCTTCTTCTGCACGGAGTTGTCTGAAAAGAACTTGATAAACATCCTGTTGGCGGTGGAGAGGACCGGCTCGGGTTTCTTGCTGCCACAGAAGCGCCCCAGCACAGGGGCCTTGGCGTCACGGCCGTCGTACAGCTCAATGTGATCGTACGCACACTCCTGGTGCGGCTCCATGTCCATCTCGTTGAAGGCCTGTAGGAGGGCGACGAAGAGGAGTTAAAAGGCAAAGTAAACACACTTCCGATACTTTCATTACATCCTTGAAAAACTTATTGGTTGACTTTCAGGAGAGGGGAACAAGCTAGCGTGGAGGACTGTGGCTTGTTTAAATGTTCATTTTCAGCTTGTGTTGTACGAGCTACTGGAGTACATCAAATATACGAGTTCAAAGCAACTGGTTTTCTGTTTGATCCATTTTCACAAAAGTTGTTACTGCTTGCAAAGTAACCCCCTCAGCACCATCAGTCAACGGTAACTCTGGTTTATGTCTGTTTGCTTTGAAAGAATCAGTTCGATGCGTTGCATAGCCTTCTGTCTCAACCCCAAATCCACCTGCAGACTCACTGTCACCTACTTTCAATACTAAAAAACTGTATTGTCACTCAGTCTTTACATTGAACTATTACTGTTTGGTTATTTCAGTACTGTGCTTTTTTAGTACAAGGCGTTTTAGCTAGGGCGATGTACAATAGGGCGGATTCAATTTCAGTGAACTTAGAATATGAATTCACTTCACACAAAATGTCCTGTACATGTGAATTATTTAAACAAAACAAACTGCCCTAGTTCAAACAGCGGAGTGCAAAGGATATCAGGAAACATATTGTATCCAGGCTAGTGCCTCTGAACTGTATTTTACTGCTGTTTTTTTGTGAGTACTGATCTTATGATGCGTTTTGCTCATGCATCAATGTCATTACCATGAGCCAGAGAAATGAACGACCAGCACAACATGCACTATCCTTGCAGGCAAAAGTGGACGTGTTGAAAGAGGCGGACAATGCCATACATGTTTATGATGGAAGTTAAAACTTACATTCTTTAGCCCAAGTTAGCAGAAACTTTTTTTCCAACTGCAGAAATCTAAATCACTGGATTGTCCATCTTGACCAGTACCTGAGATTTGTCTAAAACTGTTAAATCTTTTATCTCCCCACCCCCCCCACCCCCCCCGATTCGCGAGATGCAAGCGGAAGTACGTACAATTTTGATGCGGTGTCCCGGGGTGCTGGTGATAGCCCAGGTACACTCTTTCTTGCTGGGGTACTTGTCTGGCCAATTGGGGCTGGTAATGACCCCAAAGAAGCTGGTGACTTTGTGATCGCAGCCCGCTGTAAAAATCGAGAAGCTTTTTACACTCACTGACCGCTTCCAAACACTACAAACCCCCCAAAACACAATCCAAAGCTACAAATCAGTATCATTTACATTTACGAAGTACCCAATCAGTACAGCTATGGCCACAAGTTTTGCATCACCCTTCACAATGAATTCATTTTGCTTCATGAAGTCCAAATGAAACCCACTGAATAATGTTACGATAACATACTGAATTACTGCTTTGTAGTTTCTCATATACTGACATTTAGACATTGCGAAAATCTAACATGAAAATACTGGACTACTGCTATGGCTTCCGATAGACTTCTGTGATATCATTTTGCATTTTCTTTGAATGTTAAATAAAAAAATGTTCATATCTTTTTTTTTTTTTTTTTTTTAATTACGGCTCAATCCTAAAATTCTAGGTGATGCAAAAGTTTTGGCCACAGCTGTGGCTAGTGGATGTGTAAAGGAGGTAGGGTTTCTGGCACTGTTGGTGCTGTGCTGTTACTCTGCATATAAAGAACCCAGTACCTTCTTTGCAGTCGTGCTTGTTGTCATGCAGCATGAAGCCACTGCGACACTGACAGGAGTAGCTGCCGAAGGTGTTCACACACTCGTGCTGGCAGCCCCCGTTGTCCTTCGAACACTCGTCTTTGTCTGAAACCAAGAGAGCGGAGAAAAGAAAAAACAGCCAACAGAGCTTTGTTTAGAACTAAACAAACAAGCACAACGCTTTATGGAAAGACAGATCGCGAAAAGGCTTCGAAACGCTGTTGGTGCACTAGGATCTCTCTCTCCCACTCACCTGAGAAGAAGTGAGCCTTGAAGCCCTTCTTGGAGACGGTGTTGTCCGACTTGAACTCCAGACGCATGTTGTTGTACTGGGAGGTGATGACCTCCGGTTTCTCCGCCCCGCAGAACTTCCCGTGGAGCCTGGAGTCGGCCGAGAGCCCGCTGCGCACCTCCACGTAGTCATACTTGCACACCTGGGGAGGGGGGAGGAGGAGGAGGAGGTGGAGGAGGAGGAGGAGAGGGGGAGGAGGAGGAGGTGGAGGTGGAGGTGGAGGAGGTAGACAGCATTCCTTCAACACGACTCCATTCAATACAAAGTGTTCAGAAGCCATGCCAGGGGAAAATGAGCTGGAATGAATGGATTTATTATACAGGGTGGCGCAGAAAAAATGCTACGATGTGTCGTGGTTCATCCCCCGATTCCTCGTGTTTAATAAGTAAGTGAATACAATCTCTTCATCTTTGTGTGTTTAGCACGATGCTTCCAATCGTCCTAAGAGGCTGTTACTGCAGTTGATTCACTTTTTTTATTATTTGATAAAGTCTATGGTAAGATTTATTATCCCCCCCCCCTTCTTGGAGTTCATGAGCTTCTTCTCTCGGAGACGTATGAAGCACAGGCTCGATCAGCCACTGTCTTTATTGAAGAGCCAGCACCAGCCAGCGGTCACCCGCTTTTAAAGTTTCATTTGCTGGTAATACATGGCTGTGCACTAGATGGCAGTGGTGCTTACGGATATTAAAAAAAACAGCTTTGGCTGATCTAGCTTTCATTACAGGACGTCTACAGCAGAAATGAAGAGCGGCTCCCAGCAAGATTTCCAATATTGCAATTACAATACGAGCAAGACGATTGCGGATAGAAACGGTCACACTAACTCAGAGCTCCCCAAACCCAGTCCTGGGGACCCCCCCCTGTGTCTGCTGGTTTTCATTCCAGCTGAGCTCTCAATTACTGAACTAAACCCTTCAATGAATTGATCATTTGCTGAAATGAGACGTTGTTTTCAGCTCTTAAAACAATTGGAGATTTCAAGTCAACTATAAACTTTTATAAAGTTTAAGGAGCTGAGAACAATTAAGGAGATGTCTAATTATTAGTTCAATTAAGGGTTTAGTTAAGTAAATCAAAGAGCTCAGTTGGACACTGGGGTCCCTGAGGACCGGGTTTGGGAAGCTCTACTCTAACTACTGGCAGATCATATACAACACACAGCATGCCAGCTTTAACTCATGACAATTACAAATTGGCACACATATTGTACTGCAGAAGTGTTCCGGAATGCTGAGCTCGGCGTTCCGGAATGCCATTTAATTACTGTTGCTGCCTAGTGCTGCTAATTACTCCATTCAGTTTCAATAGGATATTGTTTTACCAGGATGCGATCCCAGAGAGATTGGCATCTCTTTTTTTCCCCCAATTACAGTCAAACCCACTTCTAATCACTCCTGTTAATGAGAAACCATCGCTTATTATCATCATGTTAAAATGAGAATATAATGGGAGCCAATGGAGGCTGAATATCACTTTGGGACATGAAAGCATAAGGTTAGAATGATCACATTATTATTATAGTCATTTAGCAGACACTTTTATCCAAAGTGACTTACAAAGACTAGGGGGAGAACTATGCTTCATCAACTGCTGCTGCTGCAGAGTCACTTCCAATAGGACCTCAGTTTTACGTCTCATCCACAGTGAGTCAGTGGCTGAGGAGCTGGGATTGAACTGGGAACCTCCTGGTAACAAACCCTTTCCTTAACCACTGGACCAGCAACCCTCCTCTAACCACTGGACCAGCAAGTGGCTGTGCAATACTGACATGTTCCGAATAGGGCAGCACAACACAGCTTCATTTCTACACTGCGAGGCGTTGCACAGGAAATGTGTAATAGATTGAAAGCTGAGCATCGTGCATTGGGATGCGGTTTTAAAAATGTGTATTAAGGTATCATTACACTCACGTCGTTGCCCTCTGTCTCGAAGAAGTCGAACTGCAGGGAGATTCGGTACTGCGTGGGCGCGACCAGCTGCCAGATGCAGTTCTTGTTCGGGGGGTACTCCTTGGGCCAGCCTGGACTGGTGATGGAGCCGTTGAGCTTGGTGATGAATCCTCCGCAGGCAGCTGCTCAGACACACAGAGTCAGACACATACACACACACACACACAAAGAGTCACGCCATGGCCGATTCTACACAAGTAGCATGGCCTTTAGCGGCTTGCTTGAAAGCAAGTTCAAATGGCACTTCACTCACCCTCTCTCCCAACCCATCTCAGCCTATCCCTCCTCCTCCCTCACTGCCGCCCCTCCTCCTCCTCTCTCACTCCCCCTCCTCCACCCTCCACTCCCCCTCCTCCACTCCCTCCTCCTCCTCCTCCTCTCTCACTCCTCCCTCCTCTCCTCCTCCTCTCAGTCCCCCTCCTCCCCCTCCCTCCTCCTCCTCCCTCCTCCTCCTCCTCCTCCCTCCTCCTCCTCTCCTCCTCCTCCTCCTCCTCCTCCTCCTCCTCCTCCTCCTCCTCCTCCTCCTCCTCCTCTCCTCCTCCTCCTCCTCCTCCTCCTCCTCCTCCTCCTCCTCCTCCTCCTCCTCCTCCCTCCTCCTCCTCCTCCTCCTCCTCCTCCCTCCCTCCTCCTCTCTCCTCCTCCTCCTCCTCCTCCTCTCCTCCTCCTCTCTCACTCCTCCTCCTCCTCCTCCTCCTCCTCCTCCTCCTCCTCCTCCTCCTCCTCCTCCTCCTCCTCCTCCTCCTCCTCCTCCTCTCTCACTCACCCTCGCAGCTGCGCTTGTCAGAAGCCAGCTCGTACCCTGGGTCACAGGCACACTTGTAGCTCCCCAGAGTGTTGACACAACGCTGCTCGCAGCCCCCGTTGCTGGCCCTGGAACACTCGTCCACCTCTGGAATCAAAACGCATGGTCAGCCCCGCTGTGCTTTCACTGTGCTTGCTTCCACCCAGACAACTGTCCTTGCAGTCTCTTCAAACCCATTAAAACAATGCACTCGCTTTACAAAATTGGATGCAAAAGCAGAAAAAAAACTAGCAGAAAAACCTGATTGTATTTCCAACTGGTAATGCGGTCCAAACATTTAAAAGTAATATGCATGTGTAGTATAGATGATTACAATAAAGTATGTGTCTATTGCAGATACACATTTGCACAGTAGTCTCAAACCCATATTACAGTCCTTTATTTTTAATTATTGAAGCTCTTCTTGTCACAAGTTATCCGAGTAAAAGCGTAAATTCTTAAAGCTTTATAAAACTAAAACCAAAACATCCCTAGTTCCATTGAAAGGTGAAACAAATTCCATAGCAAAAACAAATCTCTGATGTCTGAATCTCTCACCTTTGAAGAAGTTTGCAGCGAAGCCCGCCTTGTTCACAGAGCCGTCCGACACAAACTTCATCCACAGCCGGTTTGAGCTGGTCTTGATGTCATCGGGCTTGTCGTAACCACAGAACCTGCCCAGCAGGGGGCTGCTCTCCGAGATGCCATCCCGGATCTCCAAGTAGTCGTACGCACAGCTGTCGTGCCTCTCGATCTGAAAACAAAACATCCGGGAGGGTAGCACGAGCAACGCTACACTGCGCAGAACAACGCGCTGCCATCGCTGCGTCTGCACTGCGGAGACACGCACTCAAGCGCGCTCAACGAGAGCGTCTCTACGCAGTCAGGAACCAGGAGAACGCGTCGCACAAGAAAGTCAGGCTGTAAGTATCCTCTTCCCTCCTGCAACAATGCTGGTTTTCTGCTCCCACAAAGTCAGTTTCAAATCAGGGCACCAGCATTGTTGCAAGAGGCAGCGTGATCTGGATACGAGACTGGAAGCTTGCAAACGTTGTGCTTGTATTTAAAAAGGGAGATAAGGAGAGACCTAAGTGATTATAGACCTATTACTTTTATGCTGTAACACATGAAATGGCGGAAGCAATATTAAAGAGGCAAGTTTGAAGACAATTTGTTCAGCAACAGTATTATAGGGAATTGCCAATATGGATTCAAAAGAGGGAGGTTGCGCTCATCTAACCTGCTTGACTTTTATTGAGGATGTTACAGCTAATGCAGATGATGGCAGTGCTTCAGATATAAAATGGACCTTGAGTTTTCAAAAATCCTTTGACAAAGTTCCACGGGAAAGACACCTGCTTAAATATGCAAGAAACAGGGAAGGACATCGGATACAGAACTGGTTAAAAAAACAAAAAAAACCCAGAGAAAGCAGAGAGTAACCTCTGGCTTGTGTCATATACACATGCTGCTAGCGGCCGAACGGTACAGACGGAAAAACTAATCAATACACACTGTCATCTCACAGTTCAATCATCTCATAGCAGGGCATAGACTTGGTTTAACCTCCTACACTGCATCAACACCAAGGTGTGTGTATGTGTCTGTACAGGCAGTATTGCGTGATGTGCTGCCATTACGGTCTCTTGTCGCCAAGATGCGGTTAAAAGCTCTATATAAAAGACGCGTGCAGACGAGCCCGGCTCTTTTGCATAGTGGTTAAGGCACTCACTGGCGGTGCGGGGGGTTGGGGGTAGCTGGTTTGCTCCCAGCCTCCGCCCCCTGGTGCATGAGCAATGGCTGACTGTGTCGCTGAGGGATTGGAGACACAAAGGCCGGATTTACCTCAAAAGACTGGAAGGTCAAGCCCACGTGGAAGCCCTCCGACACAGAGATCTTCCACACGCAGACCTTGCTGGGACGGTAGTCGTCAGGGTAGTTAGGAGACTGGATGTGCCCATTGTCTCTCTTCACCTCCCCGCCACAGATCGCTTCAGGACAGCAACGAGAAAACGATTCAAAGAGAGACAAACTCCACAACTTGCAAGTACAAAATACATAGCTTTCATATTCCTGTTGAAGTGATAGGATTGTATGAAAGTGTCCCCACACCTTCCAGGTCTTCTTTAATCGAATTACAACTGCTTACCCTATTGGCTGATATTCTATTAAAAATCACAGTATTTTGTGACCCCCCTGATCAAAACAAGGGCTTGATACCAGGAGGTCCCTGGTTCTAATCCCCACTCAGCCACTGACACTGTGAGCAAGTCACTTGACCTCCTTGTGCTCCGTCCTTCGGTTCAGACGTAAAACAAACAAAGTCCTATTGGAAGATGATGCATAGTTCACCCCCTAGTCTCCAAGTCGCTTTGGATAAAAAGCGTTTGCTACATGGCTCATTAATAATAAAATGTTCTCACCTTCGTACACAGCGGAGAATCCCTTTCCCACCCAGTTACTGCTGCTGCGAAACTCAATCCACAGCCGGCTGTCTGTCGAGATGATGGGCTCAGGGAGCTTGTCACCGCAGAACCGTCCTGCAACGCAAACAGCATCCCGTCAGAGATACACTGTATATGTGTGTGTGTGTAGCTGGCAGCTACTATGACATCACACTCCTAAGAGTGCTCAGGAATGCCGGAGTCTAAATCACATTTGCATGTGTCACGTTTGCTGCAGTTCATTCCGATTTGAAACAGACTGAAATAAACTTACCAGCCAAGAATGACGTAAGTGGAGAAAACAAAACAGCTGACAGAATCCAAGAAACGCAATAGAAAGGGACTGAGTCAGGATCAAATGAAGCATGACCGCCATGTAACCGACGGAGGTTACAAAAAACTCCCAATATATTCCACTCTGTGGAGTTATTAAAATCTAAACATCTCTGGTCTTTCTAGTAGAGATTTACCTTTCAGTGGAGCTTTCCGCCAAAAGCCATCCCTGATCTCCACATGGTCATACCAGCACAGGTGGCTGCGGTAGAGGTCCATCGAGGTAAAGTTCAGAATGATCTGCAGACAAGGAGGCGGCCAGGATTAACAGGGGGGTGGGGACAACTCATTGAACTGGGCACCATAGTATTATTATTTATTTCTTAGCAGACACCCTTATCCGGGGCGACTTACAGTTATTACAAGATATCACGTTATTTTTTTACATACAATTACCCATTTATACAGTTGGGTTTTTACTGGAGCAATCTAGGTAAAGTACCTTGCTCAAGGGTACAGCAGCAGTGAGGCTGTGTGGTCCAGTGGTTAAAGAAAAGGGTTTGTAACCAGGACAGTCCCCGGTTCAAATCCCAGCTCAAATCACTGACTCATTGTGTGACCCTGAGCAAGTCACTTAACCTCCTTGTGCTCTGTCTTTCAGGTGAGACGTAGTTGTAAGTGACTCTGCAGCTGATGCATAGCTCACACACCCTAGTCGCTGTAAGTCGCCTTGGATAAAGGCATCTGCTAAATAATAAACAGTATCCCCCACCTGGGATTGAACCCACGACCCTCCGGTCAAGAGTCCAGAGCCCTAACCACTACTCCACACTGCTGCACCATCTACAACTACGATGCAAAAGCAACCCTTCTCTGGCGTTGCTTCCCAGCGAGTCTGCAAGCGGCCGGCTGTGTTGGGAAGCACACCTTCTCTCCAGGGGTGACGGAGATCCTCCAGATGCAATGCATGTAGGCGGAGTATCCGTTGGGGAAGCCGGGGGAGGAGAAGTTCCCGCTGCTGTTCTGGAGGCTGTCGCCGCAAGCTGCAAAACAGAAGCAACACAGAGCACGCCATTGGTCAGGAGACTCCAGGGAGACGTGCCATTGGTCAGGAGACTCCAGGGAGACGTGCCATTGGTCAGGAGACTCCAGGGAGACGTGCCATTGGTCAGGAGACTCCAGGGAGACGTGCCATTGGTCAGGGCAGAGTCGCTCAAGGGAGATGCCATTGTAAACCATTTAAAATAATATTCAGAGAGGAATTCCTTAAAATAAAACGAGGAATCAGCCATTAAGGACTTGCTAAAATGCCATCTTATCTTGAGTATGGCTGTCGCCCATGCACAGAACACACAGGTCTAAGACTGAGAACACAGTTTGTTTAATAGCAGATCAAAGCTCATGTTAATTTTTGTCTATCTCATTTTTAATAAGTCGTGTGTGGGGTGTCTCATATTCTAACAGAAAGCAAAGTTTTAGCAGACAGAAACTTTATTTAAAAAAAAAAAAAAAAAAACTTATTTTATTTCTAATGTGTTCCATGAGAATGCCGTTTTGTACAAGGTTAATAATTTGAATTATTCTATTACTCTTTGTAATTTATATATATATATATATATATATATATATATATATATATATATATATATATATATATATATATATATATATTTAATTCAAAAATCACCAAAACATCAAATCAAGCTAAGGATCCCAAGGATGATTCAGCATCAGCAACATGGCTAGGTAACCCATTCCTCAAAGAAGCGTCTCCTGTCTCCATTTCATTTCCAGCTGTGTCCTCAGGTCCTGGTTTCTGTAAGGCGCTTCTAGTATTGGTTCAGGTTAACTTTGCCAAATCCTTTTTAAGATGTTAAAAGACTCAAATCAAGTCCCCTCTAATTCTTTGTTCTAGGCTAAATAAATTCAATTTCTTCAACCTGTCTCTGTAGCTCATTCCTTCAAGCCCTGGGATCAGTCTGGTGGCCCTTCTTTGGACTCTGTGGGACCACAGTGTCCCTTTGGTGCTGCAGTGACCAGAACTGGACACAGTATTCCAAGTGAAGTCTCTCCAGCGCATCGTACGAACCTCGTCATGACCTCCTCGGATTTGTACTCTGCATGCCAAAGCATTCTGATTGTTTTCTCGATTGCTTCCCCACACTGTGTGGGTGCTGACAGGCAGGGGTCTATTACAACACCAAGGTCTTTCTCTTGCTGGGCCTGTCCTAGTTCTATGTTCTAGTTCTATTCTAGTTC
Organism: Acipenser oxyrinchus oxyrinchus; assembly: GCA_030684275.1. NCBI lineage: Eukaryota > Metazoa > Chordata > Actinopteri > Acipenseriformes > Acipenseridae > Acipenser > Acipenser oxyrinchus. The sequence continues at coordinate 9,220,736 of CM060283.1, read as the reverse complement.
TATGTTCTATACCACCCATTTGGTAATTGGATCTTATATTTTTTAAATTTTTAAAAATTTGCCACATTTCTACCCAGTGTTGTAATTTGTGTATTTGTGTGTGTGAGAGAGAGAGAGAGAGCTAGTAAGGAAGCATTTGTAATCTAAAGGGTTACAGTTTCTAGCCTAGCTGCTATATGCTCAGAGACTTCTCTCTGCGTAAACTTATACAAGCAGCTAATGAATGACAGAATTATTGACATTTCTTTGAGATCTTAAACAGACAAAGTTTTTTATGTAATTGGTCAGAGCTTCAAGGTGTGGCTAGGGTCCTGCGAAATTATCAGAACAGATAATTAAAACACCCAACATATTTAGAGGAACTGCCATAAGCACTAATTTAGTGTCCATTTAAATTTGTATCTAAAGCCTGTGTTAAAAAATGGGGTAATTAAAGTTGGCAGGCAAAATGGAAAACGCTAATTTTGTTCAATTAACAGCATGTTTCATTTTACAATGACCAAGTTTTATTTATTTATTTATTTTATTTATTTACAATTTATATTCCATTTTGTTCAGTTGTGATGTTGATTGATTGAATCCAGGGCAGGCTTGATGCATGGAGACTGAACTGTATAACTAACCTAGCAACTAAACCATCAGAGAAAGAAAAAAAAAAAATTCACAATGCATTTTGTCTGACAAAACCCCAGAATCCCTGACTCTACTCTTGGTATAAGTCTGCAGAAATGCTTTTAAAAAATGTTTCGCGATTAGTACTATTTATTGAGAAAAGCTACGATGGCAGTAGCGGGTTCAACGGCAGTGTTGCTTTCTTCGTTGTATATCGTGATGGAAAATAACACGCCTCCCGTGCCCTGTGTGCAGGACTGAGCGCTTTATGATTGCGTGATTTTTCTAGACAAATTTCCTTCTCATGTATAAATAAAGGCTCTACTGTATTCATGCAGGTTGCGATACAAATGTAACCTGGACTCAAGTTTGCTGTGTTTAACACGGCCTGTGTGCTGCATGCCTCCATGCTTCTAAAATCCATGCACGGTGCTAGTAATGACAGCAAACCGAACAGCACGCCCTAATAAACTCAAGTTGTGTTGGCTCGTTTCTGCTGTGGCTAGCTCACCAGGCTCCTCCGTGCTCTCTCTGTGACAGAGTGAGCTCCCTCCTGGCCTCAGATTAATATCGCTGTTTACATCCTTCTCCATCTGGGAACAGGCTGGCACCCTTCCTGTCGCGGCACTGTGTTTACATTCCACAGCTTCCCCCAAGGAGACCGGCGGGGGGGGGCACGGTTAGCTAGGAGACCACGACTCATCTCCAGGAAACTCAAATCGAGAGCCTCTATCACTCGGAGACTTTCCCCTTGTTAAAAGAATACGTGGCTTTTAAAAAAAACAGATGAAAAATAAATAAAACACGCTGGCAACGGGACATGCAGTCCAACTGTGCAAACTGCAGCCTAATCCTACCCCGACAAAGAATGTACTCACACACCAAAATAACTCTGAAGGAAGCCTTTGTGTGGATCAGTTGTGACTGGAATTGTATTCTCCTGTACATTACTTCAGTAAGATTTAGTGGCTGAAAATACATTGCCGCAGTCTAGCCAGAGCTTAGAAATAAATGCCAGCAGTTGCCTATAATTTTAGTGCTGGGACAAACAGTTTTTCACATATATATATATACAGGTAGTGGACAAAAAAATGGACACCCCTGGGTAAATGAGGGACACCAAGTATACTGAAAGCAAGGGCTTCCACACAGGTGTGGCTCATGCGTTAATTAAGCAAATAACATCCCAGCATGCTTAGGGTCATGTATAAAAATGCTGGACAGGCCTGGTTGCCTGTAATTATGGCTTGCATGGCTGCAAGAGGAGACCTCAGTGACTTTGAAAGAGGGGTGATTGTCGGGGCGCGTTTGGCAGGAGCTTCAGTGACCCAGACAGCTCAACTTGCTGATGTTTCACGAGCAAAGGTGTCTAAGGTGATGTCAGCATGGAACTCCGAGGGAAGAACATCATCAGCAAAGGGCAACAGCGGGCGGAAGCGCATACTCCAGGATCGTGATACCCATGCATTCATTCGAAGTGCAAGGCAAAACAGGCGAGCAACTGCAGATCAATTTCAACCTGGGGCGCGAGCAGCCAGTTTCATCAAAAACAGTCCGCCGAGAACTCCACAGAGCGGGATACCACAGTGGCCCAACGCCCTATTAAGTGACTTTACATTGAGGTTTCCATTTTTTTTGTCCACTACCTATATATATATATATATATATATATATATATATATATATATATATATATATATATATATATAAAATTTATTTAAATATAAATTCTCTTTAATCTCGAATTAACAGTTAACAACAAATATATTTCGTACTATATTCCAGTAAAATAAACCTGATATTACATAACCTAATAAAGAAGGGAGAGCTACGCTATTCTGTAGTCACATTTAGCAAATGAAATCTGGTTTTTAATAGCGAGCATCTTAACCGCTGTGCAAAAAGAGCCAGGCTTGTCTCAACGACAAGGAACAGGATCCGTAACACTGCCGTTACATTCGTTTAACAAAGATCTTCACGTGTAACCCCAAGCTCAAAATAAATGTTTGTCAACACTTAATAAAATAAAAAGCGGCCCTTAAAATAGCCCAGTTAAAAGCTCAAACTGTCACATTGTTTGAGCAGCTGTTGACTATTGCTAAACAGCCTCATCAGCACAGTAAGCAGCTTGGTGATCTTTGACTTTTAAAAGGCAGTATTTCATTCAATAATAAATCACATGAGATGGCGGGAGAGATTTGGCTCGCATGAAGTTTCTAAAAGCAGATGTTTTCCAGGCCTGTTTCCTTAGTTCTCCGATTGCTTTTTCTTAAAAAAAAAATTAAAAAAAAAACACACACAAGCAGATACATCGTAGCTCGACTCCTGGTGAATTATTGAAAAACTCAAGCACTTCAGGAGGAGATAAAAAAAAAAAAAAAACTAAAAAAAACTAAGCGAAATTAAAAAGTAGAAAAAAAAAGACAGTATGCTACCGGTAAGTTGAAAAGCCGATTGTTCTAGAAGACCTTCGACTCTGATAAGCTTCTACCCTAAAATGGGATGCTATTGAGCAGAGACCATTAGTGTCTCCAGTCTGAAACTGTGCAATCTTAAAGGGCGTCTTAGTTTTAAAAACGGTAAAGCAGTTTTGCGACTAAAACATCCACCGCAGTTTAATCCTCACCTGATTTTCATAGCCTTCCTGTATGTTGTCCCGTTGTTTGCCAGTGTGGTCAAACACTGTGTATATCTAGTGCTGTCCTGCCCATCTTGGAAGCCTTGAGATTTCCTGGCTTGACTAGAGACAGGATTTAAAGGTGCGTACCTGAGCACTTGTACAGCTTCCTTGCTTGGGCGATGTCCCCCTTGCTCAGCCTTGTTCTCTGACCAATGGGAGGTCGGACGCCGTTGACATCATAGCGGGGCAGGATGGTGTCCAGGAAGATGCCTCTAAAAATCAGGAGAAGAAAAAAAGCAAGCGGCTCCATCAACAGGGTGTCGGAGCAGGACAGCTGCTCTTCTACACAGTGAAAGCCGTTTCTTCTGTAGGGAGACAGGACCATTCCTCAACGATTAGTGCTTAAAAACCACATCAGACCAGCCTGTACACTCTGGACCCTCTTCAGGGCAAAACTAGCACCGTGTGGATCACACACATAGGCGTGTGGGGCTTATACTTGGGTACATAGTGTTTTCTGAGAAAATTCAGTTAATCCTTTGGGTTTCGTACAACGCACACAATAACCCAGACACTAGATGCAGATTGCGAGCAAGCATTTAGAGAACAGCAGTTGAGATATAATTTATGATTTATAATTTACTGATGGCCTACTTTACATGACTGAGGGAGAGAAAGCAGTAACTGGTTTGGCGATTCTAACAAATTAAATACTTCCGTAGGGTCTTGAGCATGTAGTTATGAGAGATCACGCATTCAAGCAAGCATGGATTTATATTTTAATGATATCCGGCACTGTGCCACGTCTGGGTAGTCTGGTTTTCATGCAGAATGCTCAATCTAAAACTATTTTTAATAATATAAAAAAAAACAACTCATGAGATGGCAAAAGAAGAGATGATGTGTTAAAACAGTCAATCTTTCTACTCTGGGTTAGAAGCACAGACTGATAAAGACTTTCAAATCATTTAGAACCACCGTCTTTCTGAGCAGGGCTTACAGCGTTCATGAATTCCACTCTTTTCCATCCTCTTGACATTTTGACAATCTGCAGTTTCTCAATTTAAGAAGAAGGATTTGTTCCCACTCTGTTGCCATGGAGATGCGCACGCTAACTATACTGCCAACACTGTTCCTCTGCTGGTCCTCCGATGACTTCCCATTGGCCGCCGGGCAACGAGAGTAACCAATCAGTGTCAACAGAGACAATGCCACCTTGGCAGTTCTCTGTTTGGCTTGGCTTGGCTTCCCAAACAGAGCTGTGATGTTCTCCACAGATCTAGTGAGAGATACGGATCACGCAGGCAGAGAAGCTGAAGGGAAGCAGCACACTGAAAAAGGTTATACAATCTGTCACGCTACGGCTTACAGCTCTGGCCAAAAGTTTTCCCATCACCCTATAGAATGAAGACTTTGGGGATATTATTTTGTAGTTTCTTCGATTACATGATGTTAAATAAAAGATCAAAATTATGTTCACATATATTTCTTTTTAAATTAAAAATGTCTCAATCCTAAAATTCTAGGTGATGTAACTATACAGGTTCCTTGTGGCTATGGTATTGCGTAGCGCACCCCTGCCTGGAGTAGTCAATTACCAGACGATAAATCCCTCAGGGTTTCATTGCTTAAGTAAAAGGTAACAAATGCACGTGGTCTTGGTAAGGTAAATTAGGTAACTAGTAACAATCCATTCAGACAGCGAAACGGCTGAAATGATACACAAAGGCTGTACATATTATCAAATAAATGGTACATCTAGTGGATTTTTTTAAATGTTCTTTGTGTTTCAGACCCTATCGCTTCACCTGACAGGCTGTTCCATGCATTTATAACCCTCTGTGTAGAGCAGTGCTTCCTAGCTTCTTTTTTTTTTTTTTTTTACTTGGCTTCCATGTCGATCCTCTGCTTCTACTCTCTTTGCCAAATCTGAAGCAGCAACTTGGGCTAGTGAAGAAAAAAAAAAAACACACACACACACCACACACACACACATCTGGTCCACATTTTCCCAGCAGCTAGTAATCAGCACAAGCTGGCCTGTCTCTCTTTCTCTGCCCTAAACCCAGCTCCACAATTAGAGAGGGGAAGGGATGGGAGAATGATCAGCAACGTTCACTGCGACATTACCTTGGGGGACAGTGGCAGAGCGAATGGTTCCAATAACATTGCAGCGATAGAGGAACAGCGTGAGGGGAGGGGGGGGGGGGAGGAGGAGGAGGAGGAAGAGGAAGAGGGAAGGCTGTTAAAGAATTGCAGAACAAAGCCGCACGTGGTCAACACATGGTAAATTATTCATCACAGCCAAGTACTTAAACAGAACCGTAAAAGTAAAAGCACGGTATAGCACAGGGGAACCATACGGAAAACCAGAACACCCAGCAGTGTGCAAATGTGCATGAACACCTCAAGATGTGTCATTGATATCCTTTATATACCCGCCTGCATGAAAACCTCTGGGTGGGAGAATTTCAGCTTCCGCTCAGCAATCAGTGATATCGAAAAATTAGTCACTCATGTGTGAAAATGTTCGACCGCTTTGTGCATTAGGCATCTCAAACAACTTCTAAAAAAAAAAAAAAAAAGTCTCCTGCATTTTACCATGTGTGGCTCTGTGGTCCTTTTCTCTTGCTGGTTTAAATGAATTGCATGTGTGGCCTATTAAGTCATCCATTAAAATTAGACAAATTGCTCATTATTCATACGCACAACAAATCAAAAACTACAGAAGCGGTCATGCGAGGGACAGTCTATTTATACCAAACGTGTGTGCTGCTGTACAGATGGCTGGTGGGTTGTCTTTTTTTCATCCACCCCCCTTGCAAGTTCAGAGAAATGACATTAATGAAATAAGGAGGAAAGGCAGCCAGAAGAAAAAAGTACATACAAGAAGAAATTTAAGAAGAGACAGAAACTGCAGTCAGGATCACAGTGAGTGAGTGAGTGCGAGGGGACAGAGAGAGAGCGGGAGGGGGCATTCCCATCTCTTGAGTTTCCACACGGTGCTGGATGGGATCTTGTCCAGTATCCTAATCTCCTGGAAGCTGCCGAGGAGTTTCTGAAGCCAGCACCGAGCCTGAAACCAGATGGCTGCAAAGCGAGTCCAAGCCAACAAAGAGCCTGCCATACAAATCAAGTCAGCCCACAGCATCAGAGGCCTCGGGTAGCATATTCTGAGCTCTGCAGATGGGCCAAAGATTCCCCCTCGCCCCCCCCCTCCCTCCTCGCCCAGGGGCAGGACCTCCAAATCTCCTGATCTTGTTGTCCGAAAAGGGGGCACTTATTTAAATTGAACAGAACCCCCTCAGGGCTGTTCTGCACTTATAATGGTCAATCCATACGCTCCCCTCTAGATTGAAATGTTGTTCGTTTTTTGGAGGCTGTGTGGTCCAGTGGTTAAAGAAAAGGGCTTGTAACCAGGAGGTCCCCGGTTCAAATCCCACCTCAGCCACTGACTCATTGTGTGACCCTGAGCAAGTCACTTAACCTCCTTGTGCTCCGACTTTCGGGTGAGACGTAATTGTAAGTGACTCTGCAGCTGATGCATAGCTCACACACCCTAGTCTCTGTAAGTCGCCTTGGATAAAGGCGTCTGCTAAATAAACAAATAATAATAATAATAATAATAATAATAATCATCATGCTTGCAGTTTTGAGTTTCACGACTGGTTTTCCAGACCTCCCCAATTAGCTCTAATCCTGGAATACCTAATGTTACTTTAGGTAAGACTAGAGTTAAACAGGATCTGTGAAGCCAGCCCTATACATTTAAACATCAGCTAAGTGTTGAACGTTTCGAATTGTGCCAAAATGTTTAGCTGTTGTCAGAAACGCTCGGGTAAAATATACATGTTAGCCTTTGTGCTGCCACAGTACGAAATGCACAGTGTAAATCAATGTATTTCATATAATAAAGTCATTTCCATGTACAATTGAAAGGCTGTACACGTACCAGCCTTACACACAAATAAATTTTGCAGTAATAATACAAAATAGCAAAGGTGGGCTTTAAGATGGATTTTCTGATCTGAATACTCCCAGCATGTTAATGTTTTAAAACGCCAAGTGGTTCCTTTTCAATGTATTTATTGATTTATTTATTTATTTTTAAAGTGTTTTGTTGCCTGCTGTAGATATCTGTAGGCTACATCAGAAAATGTAATTGGAGTGACTTACTCTATAAAAATAAAAAAAAGATTAAAAGTTAACTGTTAGTAAAATAACAGTGGAATAAATTTGCCAAGTTTTCTTTATGAAGCAAGTTACAGGGTGAACCATTAACATCCAATAAAAGCAACAGCAAAAAGACAAGAGGTAGTAACACAAAGAAGAGATGGCTTCATATTAAATCAAACGGAAAGTAAGAGTTGGTGCTTAGAAAAGGCACGACAGATTATTTACCACACTGGAAACATGGATCAATGGATCAAGCCATGTTCACAATGTGCCCAAAGATAACTAAGCAGTATAGCGCTCCAGGGCGTGTATCGTTGTGGGATACGGTCATGCCCTGGGTGCGCAACGAGACCCGAGGCGAAGCAAAGTTCCTTCACGTGCCCGAGTAACGATATCTCACAACCACACGCCCTGGGGTGCTGTAGTGCAAGCATACAATGGCTAGGAGATAGCTTCATTAAAAAACAACTAACAAAAACATGTCCCGAGATATCACATGATAGCCACGAGACACAATGAATATTTTGGCAATATGATTTCGCATTCTTGCAGGGGTTTTTCTTATAGCAGCATTTGTCATTTTGTTTGTAGGATACAGACTTATGACTGGTACGGTATGTTTCTGACAACTAGAACAGCATCTGAATTCAGGTCAAAGGTTTAAAATAAAATAAAGCAAGGCTCTTTCACTAAAGGCAGTTTATAGATTGTTAATCCAGTTGAAGATAATATACTGTCTGGGTGACACAGGAGAAGGTTAATATAAAGTTTAGCTCAATACCAGCCGACGTACCATATAACAGCACAAACAGTGTCAATAAGAATTAGCAACGAAACGTTTCATCACAATTTGATAAGCGATTCATTTTGCTTCACAAAGTCGAATGAAACCTGCTGAATAATGTTACGTTAACATATTGAATTACACACCGCTTTGGAGTTTTACACATTTAACCAAAAAATGTGACCTTTCGAAATCTAACATGAAATACTGTACTGCTATTACGGCTACCGGTAGACTTTTGCAATATCATTTAATAGTTTCTTTGATTACATTATGTTAAATAAAAGATCTAAAATTAGTCATATAGTTTATTTTAAATATTAGGTCTTAATTCTAAAATTGTAGGTGATACAAAATTTCCGGCCATAGCGTTCTATGCAAATATGCATGACATACAAATGGATGGATGAACAGACAGACAGACACCTCCAAACAGCCCCAAGTTTCATGACAACTGGATCAGTGGTTCTCCAGATATATGGAATAGAAGAGGTGTGACACACATACGTGCATATGGGACTGCCTCCACTACATGCCCTTCGCATGGGATTACATCCCCAGTGAAGGATAATAAGAACAAGCCTATACACTCCACTACTCCTGCAGAGGAAACAAGTGGTTTTAATGGATTAGATAATAGATCACTGTGTATTAACTGCACTGGCCAGGAGACTTATTGTCATTTTCATCACTTATAAAACTGTGTAGCTTGCAAATGAAAAATCAATTTGCAATTGACATGTTTAACAAGTTTTTTTTTTTTTTCAATTTGAATTAATACCTACTTTTAAAACACGTTAAAAAGGGATTTATCTGAAACTATCTGCACATCCTTTTTCTTAATGATAAAGCTGCCAGAGCAGGAACACAGTACTGCCATTTGCACGGCCATTATTATTATTATTATTATTATTATTATTATTATTATTATTATTATTATTATTATTATTATTTCTTAGCAGACGCCCTTATCCAGGGCGACTTACAATTGTTACAAAATATCACATTATTTTGACATACAATTACATTATTTTTTACATACAATTACCCATTTATAAAAGTTGGGTTTTTATTAGAGCAATCTAGGTAAAGTACCTTGCTCAAGGGTACAGCAGCAGTGTCCCCCCCACCTGAGACTGAACCCACGACCCTCCGGTCAAGAGTCCAGAGCCCTAACCACTACTCCACACTGCTGCCCTCCCTATGGTTAAGCTTATTATAAAACTGCACCTGGCTATTCCTGTGGGACCCGGACACACTCCCTGCAGCTGCGTGCTTACCTGGAGAAGGTATTCCTGGCGTAATGCATGATGCTGTCGAAATCATAGCCTTCCCCGCGCGAGTCCACTTCCTCCGGCTCCATCTTCAAGAAGTTATACTCCTGTCCTACAAAAACAGCATTGCACTGATATCGCGCCTTCCACAGACAAGACCGCCCGCCCCCTTGGGGGTTATTCAGCTCTCCTCATCCCGTGGAAGAACTACCAATCATGCTGCATCCGCTATAAATATTACCGGTTCTGCACTTCCATTGTTAACTAGATTAACAAGACCTCCTTCCCAAGTTGTATCATGAATGCTGTTTAAAATTAACAACTTATTCTTGAGCCGGATTGATTGGCCAGTGGGTTCTTTTATTTTACAGAGTGCTGTAAAAGCGCCTCTGGGATGCTATGCATGTAGAGCGCTATATAAAAAGCTGCACTGCCTGTCAGTAACATAACCCCCCCCTGCCGTGGCTGCTTATACATGGCTCGTACCTGGCTGGATGTTCTCTCGCACGATGCTCACGTGGTTGTCGCGGTCCGGGCGCGTGTGCTCGTGCCAGAAGCCGATCACGTGACCCAGCTCATGCACGACGATCCCGAACTTGTCACAGTTCTTCCCGATGGAGATGGCCTGGGGGCCGCCCCCTCTTCGGCCGACGTAGGAGCAGCACCTGGGAGAACCAGACAGAAATGACAGGGCCTTCTAAAAACGCACCCGTTCTGCAAGAATATTGCCATTACTCTTTATTCAACCAGTACTCATTGAGACCAAAGCATCTTTACAAAACCAGAGCAATTGGCACCACTTATTTAAAATGGGGGGGGGGGGGACTCCATCTGGAAAGGATGTGTTTGGGGTTTGCTTTTTTTGGTTTTGAGTGAAGTAATATACGGTTAACATGCCATCGTAACGCTTAGCACTGCTGCTATATTTACTGTCTATCGGACTAAGAAATTGCTTCAGATTTGATGCAGATATTCAGTGTTTTCTCACTGTGTTGCTAGTGTCTCCCTGCAGGCGAACGGTACTTTGAACAAATAGTTTCTGAATTATTGGAAACGGTTACTGGAGCTGGATTTCACCTCCTGTGTTATGCAACTAAATAATTCCATCAATTCTTTCATTTTAAAACAGGATCACGATGCCCAGCGTAAAGAAATCTCCATTTCAAGCACTTCTTAAATTGCACTTTCACAGCTACTTCCCCTGCATATATGAGACTGTACGTAGCCAGCAGGATTCGAGATCAGCTAAGATCATTCTGTAGGCTATGATTAACCCATTAAGTACCAAATTAATTCTGCTTTAAAAAAAAAAATAACACCTCCAGTTTAATGCATGCAATTTTAAGTTAACTTTTGCGGGTAACAAAATTAGAGTTAGTTATCATAACAATATAGTCAATAGTGAGCATTTAAAATGACAGGTAGACGCCACTTAAAAAAGCTCCAAAAAAAAAAAAGGCGGTCCTCAAATGAGGTCACTGGCACTTAATCCGTGCAGCCCTAGCTAGAATCACTTTGTAGTTTCACCTCCAGAGCTTACAATACAAGTCTGCTCCCCTACCATTTACTTCTTAAAGCCCTGTGCCAGCTCTGTGGAAAGATCAATACGCCAGAAAAAAACACAACCACCATCCCAAGCCCTTGCAAAGAAACCTTCAGTGCAAGGGTGGAGTGGAGCGCTACCCTGTATCAAAAGCACTCTGTTCCATTCTGCACACACCAGCCTCCAATTTACATGTGTTACACCTTCTGAATGGGTAAAATATACAAATGATTTACAGCAAGATGGTGTGGGAACTGTATTGCCAATTTATCCTCACTCAGACCCTTCACTTACTAAATATATTGCTATCTCTGAATAGATCATTTAAAAATATGCAGAGGATTTTAAATGAGCGAGTCATCTCACAAGTAGAATGGCACTCCGAAATGTTCTCCTCTTTCCAGGAAAGCAGCACAGCTAGGGATGAGGAGTTTGTTGCTGGATAACTTAACTCGGACTACTTGCTCACTAAATATCTTGGCATCCCTGAATAGAAAATCGTCTCCTCTTTAAAATCAGGCAAGAGATTTTGCATATGCGATTTCGTGAGATGCCTTGCGTGTTAAAATATTGAGCATTATTACTTGATTATAAATAAAAACTTGCGATCCCGCACTTAAAGTACCATTCTGTTTTCGTGCGACTCCCGCTTGCCTGCCAGCTGTTCAAACTCACCCACAGGGCCGGTATGTGAAGACAATGTAGCTCTCTTCATCCGTTCTCTCAATGAAAGTCACGCAGGTGTGTTTTTCCCAGTGTCGCATGGCCTGTCTGAAGATAGCTCGCTGATTGCCTGGAAACAGAAGGGATCGGTTCATCAGACGAGACCAGGGATCCCACACCCCCCCTCATTGAACACCACGAAACCTGGTCACTATAGTTTCGCCACTTCCGTTTAATGAGTTGTTTCTGACCAGCTGAGCTGATAACACGATTTAAATGGGGCAGAGATACCGGTATCCAAAGTCAATAGGCAAGAGTCGGGTATGACTGACACCCGTTTCGATTGCAGTGGTTTTCCGGCGCCTCTTAGTGTATGTAGAGACCATGTGACCTTGCATGCCAGCTGGCCCTTTCAAGACCATGAGAGAACCTCAGCTAATGAAAACCTCCATCTCCAGGGATACCCACCGCTGAAGTTGCCGCTGATGACGTAAGGGATGACTCCCTCTGGCCACACCCTTTCTGGGCGGGAGGTCGCCGCCCTCTTCATGCGTCCCAAGGATCTGCTCTGGCTCCGCCTCTCCCGTATGAGGTAGCGTTTGGTTTCATTGGCTCCAGGCCCTGTGACTGACAGAGACAGGTGGGAAATCAAGACACTAGATCTGCACTGAACCCTCCCACCCTTCCCGGATGACCCCTACAGAGAGCTCTCTTGAGACCTCAATTTTTTCGGTAGTACTTTATGTGCTATTTCACGGTGCTTGCTAGCATTTGGAGAGGTTCTAGGTTTTGCTGCTCCAGTATTTAATCTTTTGTCTCTGAATCTGCTTGGGTTTGCAGAACAGACTCCCTCATGCCACTCAAACCATGTGCTAACATGACCTTTCAATTCTGCCAGATTTTCACAAACCACAGTTTCACCTTTTAAACTCTGGTGACCCCACCTACTTCATAAAGACAGAGAGGAGGCGGCAGGGGTGGGGGAGGGGTCTGCTCAGTCCCGCCATTTAGGACTCTCCAAACCAGCTCGAAGCCTCAAAAGCTCAAACTCGCTGCTCTTTAGCCAGAGCGCAAATCTGTATTGGTGATCCACTGTAAATGACAGCGAGTTTCTAAAAGAGGATTGCAAGATCTGGTCAATACAGATCAGCCTGAGTCTCTGCTAACCTAACTCTGCCGCAGCTCTTCCTTCAGGTATTTATGGTCTTGTTTTTGCTCTCTGCACACCAAGCCAATACATGCAATCCTGACAAAAAACAACCAACCTGGTTTTAACATCAAATTGCTTCATCCTGGAGAATAGAAAAAAAACAGCAAGCATCAGTGAAAAGATACTAACAAAACCAGCAAGCACCAGTGAAAAGATACTAACAAAACCAGCAAGCACCAGTGAAAAGATACTAACAAAAACAGTTCTTTAAAAAGCACTGATCCAATACTGTGTTTAAAGTTCTGGTGTTCTTTTCACCCTGAAATCAACCATAACTAAGGCTGCCAGATTTACTACCTGCAGTAAACTCAGTGTTTCAAGAAACTAATACCAGGACCTCCTGTCCTAGGACTGTAGTAGTAGTTTCCATGACACTGCCCCCAGTGGCCAAGCTGTGTATAACTGCACGACTGACTATTCCATCTGCTGGCTGGCTGCCAAGGAGCCCTGTGTTTCCCATAACCCTCGGCTGTCACAGCCAGCCCTCCGGCAGGAGTTATTGCAGTTTAATTACTTGTGGAGGTAGCGCTCTCCCATCGCTGGGAGCCGAGAGGAGAGCCTGGGGGACCGGGGCACAAACTCCGCTCCGAACAAGAATAGAACTCAGAGTGAAACATTATTTAAACTAGGGTTTAAAAAAAAAAAAAAACACACACACACACACACACACACAACACCTCACACACACACACACACACACACACACACACACACACAAATTCCAGATTGATGCTTAACTAACACACAGGGCTACCAGCAGCTTCAAAACTAATCATCGCTTTGGTTTCATAAACTAATCTTTGACTGCCTTATCTTACCCAATATTCGAATTGATTGAGGATCTGTGAAACCAGGAGGTACACCAAACACGAAATAACTTTTCAGAATGGTTTCATAGTTAAGAAAAAATAGGACATGGCTAACTGTAAAAATTGGTCGGTGAGGTGATTTTAACTCCCCATCCATCCCCCATACCCCCCCATCATCCCCCCATCCCAGAATCAACATGGAACCCGTGCTCCCCTGACTTTACCAGGTGAGCCACACAGTGAATATGACTTCAAGGCAAGCTAGTATGACACAATGGAGAATCAAATTAGTCCACAGCACAAAACAACCACAGATTTCAAAACAATTAGCAGTGACGACAGATAAAGCAGCCCCTGTCCGACACAACCAGGAGAGCACTGGCTCTGGAGCAGAAAGATGGTGGCTGCACGATATACTTTATTAGGGCTCAAACCACCAGTGACAGCAACGAAAACGGGCTGAATGAACGAGGCACTGCAGTTTCTTTTACCGACGGCTCATTAAATGGGATAGCAGGGGTCTTCAGAGGGGCGGCACCATACACCACCACATGCGTTATATTTTAAGAGACGCTGCATTGAGCTCATCTCTGCCTGGAGTCCCCTTGGCATCTGACTCACCGCTGGAGTTGTGCAGTCTGGCGTGTTGTGAGAGATCTGCAATCCGCTCCACGCGGAACATTTTCAGATCTTCCTCGTCGAGGGCAATGTCTCCCAGAAAGGCAGCTGGAATTGAAAAATACAAAAAGTAGGATCAGTGAGAGAAACACATCCATGCTACCACTGCAAACACAGAAGATGCACCTGCACTCAGTGGACCCCCTTAAATCAAATTGCTTTTTGTAAATTGGAAAGTTTACAATTATGACTTTCTTTTGTTTACAATGGGTTTAATGGATGGTATCTCAGTTTAAATGCAAGTAAGACAGAAAACATGACTTTGAATATTCTTGAATTTAAATTAGATGGAAAAAATTTCATCATCCATACACTATGTGGTTTGATGGTACCCCACATATTAAATTACCGGAGAAAAACAGGCCCTTTATTTCAGACCTCATTTATGGATTGGTTCCCAATCGCACCAATTTGATACAGTTATTTATCAATTCTGATATCAAAGGACTACAAAAATGTTTATTTTTCTTGCCACCGAATACATTTCCAGCCGTGCTTGTCCAAATATTTGAATATTTGTAATTGACTGCGCTGTGTGACAGGTTTATGACTCCTAACCCAAACAAACTAAACTATGAGAACTACAGCAAAGCAAAACTGAGGGGGAGGATAATGCACCACTGTGAATTATTCAATACATTCTGTCAACCCACGGTACTGAATTCCGAACGCCCCACACACACACACACACAGCACAGCTAGGGCTTCTGCATCCCCCTATAGAACAAAGTCATTTTGCTTCATAAAGTCGAATGAAACCCGCTGAACAATCTCACGTTAACATATTGAATTACACACCTCTTTGGAGTTTTCCCCCCACATACCCAAGTTTCGTTTTACATGTGTATCATTAAGTCACAACCTACATGAATACTAAACCTGTTCTCCTTACAGCTGACAGAAAATGGTAAAACCGGAAAATGAAATGGTCTGACTTTGCACAGTTTATGTGTAATTGATCCATTGATAATATAGTATATGCATGTTGCCTCCCACGCAACTCTACTACTCCGCTCACTCCACTGGCTACCGATCACCGCTCGCATCCAGTTCAAGACTCTTGTACTAGCCTACAGATGCCTTGACCAGACTGCACCCATCTACCTCCAGACCCTCATCTCTCCCTACACCCCCACTCGACCTCTCCGCTCCGCCTGCACTAGAAGACTCGCTCTACCTCCTCTACGCTCCCCTGCCTCCAGAGCCCGCTCCTTCTCCACCCTCGCTCCGCAGTGGTGGAATGACCTACCTACAGATTTCAGGACCGCCCAGTCCCTGACCACATTCCGGCGCCTCCTTAAGACTCACCTCTTCAGACAGCACCTGTAGAATTCCTCTGTTTCTCCCTGGGACACTTTCACCCTTCCTTAAATATGCTTTACTTACTCTTATCTGCCCCTATTTTACTGCATTTAATCCTGTACTTCAGAGTACTGTAATCTGCCAAGTGTTTAAACTGTAGTATTTGGTATTTAATCATATCTTGATGTAACTATCACTGTCACTTTTATCTGCTGTATTATTGAATTGTATTTTGTCACACTTGTACTTGCTTGAACTAGTCATTGTATTTATCTTGCTCTTATTGTATTATTACCTGTACTGTAACACTTGAAATGTATTTGCTTACGATTGTAAGTCGCCCTGGATAAGGGCGTCTGCTAAGAAATAAATAATAATAATAATAATAATAATGTAACAACACAGTTTAGAAAAGCAGTATTTTCTTTGCTAGAGCAGTTTTTAATAGGAGTGCGTTTTGCAAAGGATCTTAACTTTTCAGTCATGCTCATAACGTTTGCACCTTGAGTATGGGGAGCTCGGCATCTTCCCAGAATTACAGTACCCATCCCCTGCATTTTCACAGACAAACCCTGTTCCTGAAAACGTCTCCCCTTGCAAGAAGGAGGTTCTTTCAGGTCAGCGATTACTACTCTGCGGTCGCTAGTTCCTCCACAACTACAAAACCCCTCAACGGTATATAACAAGACTGAAAGAAGCAAAATAATATTCTTTGACAAACAATTTCACCAGAGGTCTTCCTCTATTCAATTTTGAAATGAGTTTTGAGTGACATTTTTAGATCGCAAGGAAATTTCAACGGGTCATTTGTGAAACTTAATGTGCTTGAAAAAGCTTTTATAATGCTTCTTCACCATTGAAGTGTTTGTCCATTGATTGCTGACCCCTGGGTTTGCTCCCTGGTCAAAATGTCAAATACTGTGGCTTGCTTGCTTGCTTGCTTGCTTGCTTGCTTGCTTGCTTGCTTGCTGGCTGTTCATCTTACACACACATTTAACACAAATATTTTTGAGGAAATGAGATGAGAAAAAGTCCCCCCAATGTGGTATAAACAGGAAACACAACTTCACGGGCAACTCAAAAAATAAGCAATTCTTGACAAGAAACATAAACAATTTGGGACTA
Source organism: Acipenser oxyrinchus oxyrinchus (assembly GCA_030684275.1). Classification (NCBI taxonomy): domain Eukaryota; kingdom Metazoa; phylum Chordata; class Actinopteri; order Acipenseriformes; family Acipenseridae; genus Acipenser; species Acipenser oxyrinchus. The sequence continues at coordinate 9,203,940 of CM060283.1, read as the reverse complement.
TCGTCTCTCCCTTTATGTTTTTCCTCAAGCACGGATATTGCATCACAAAGACCACAGGCAGGGCTATTTCCCATCAAACTCTTGGCTTCTAATCACAGAAGATGAATGTAGTTAATAAAATCTCTCTTCTGCAGTTTCATTGGCTACAGAGGTCTCCAATGGCCAGTTTTGAAAGAAACATGTGTTCTAGCAAAAGGTATTGTTATTTTTAAACTTTTACTAGACCTGGTTAAAGAGATATCGGTTTGCCAGCCATGCTTTTGGAGAGTGTGGTCCCCTTCAACGGCTTCTTTTCTGTTATTCACCCATTAGCTGCTTCCCCTGTTTGACCCACATGCTTTCTGCCAGGCTTTGACCCAGAAGACCCATGACTACGACACAGGAAGTGCAACATAGTACCGGAGAATAAGGCAAAGAAACCAAGAACCTTCTTTAACCTGAAATAGTACTAGGTTTTAAAATGAAAACATATAGCATGTGTTTCTTTCAAAACTGCACACTTGAGCCCTCAGTATGTGTAGAGAATGGAACAGGTAAAATTTACGTTTGTTTGGGGGTTTTTTTGCTGGCTGTAGTCACTACATACAACAGACTGTATGAAAGTAGTTCTGAATCCCAGGAGAGCATGCAGGGCTGGTGTGAGTTTTAAACCACAGAAGAACTTAAACCTCAAGATGTAAGGTTTATGCACTTGCTATGAACCTTGAGATTGAGTCATCGCCTTGTTAGTTTACACCACACACCTGATTGGAGAGAAAGCAGGCGAGGCAAGTGCCCAGTGCTTTAATGCCATTTTACAAGACCAAGCATTCGCGCTTTTCTGCAGTCTGCTAGAACTACTGTGCATGAACGGTTTGAGGAGCATGATCCCCAAATCGCAGTCTGACTGAGCATGCGTGGGATGAACTTGGACAATGCATTCCTCTACCAACATCTTTTGGGTGAAATATGACTCAATGGATCTCTCGAGACAACTTCCAGCCCCTTGTGGATTGGTGTGAAGACCGTGATCCGGTCAAACCCGAGATCAGCTGGTTTTGATATTTTTATCATTTTTGGCATCGGTAACTTAGAAACACTACACTCTAACACTAAGGTCTTGACTGAGATGGAAAAAAAACCACATACAGAGTTCACAGTCCCCGAGGAATGAAATTGGGAAGCACAGTTTTGCTCACAGAAAGCTAGGGCGTCACAACCCAGTCATTTTTGCAGCAGGGTCTGGATTCCAGGGTATGACTCCTCTCTGACCGAGCGGCTGTTTGCTCACCCCCAGCTGTCTCCACATTCCCTCACTGGCCCTGTGTAATCTCACAGGACGCTGCTGTTGATATTTCTCTGTTTAACTAACCAACACAGAGCTCTTCTACAGAACACCTCTCTCCGATTCCTTCTTGGATCACGTTTACAGTAAATATAATCCAACACTGCCTCCAAAAAAAACGATCAATATGTTAAAAGGTAACATTATTCAGCAGTGTTCATTCAACTATGAAGTAAAATCAGTTTATTCTACAGGGAAATGTAGAATAACTCTTGGCCACAGCTGTAGGCACCACTCATTTGAACCCCTGTCTATAGTACTGGGGACCAGGAGGAGGGGGAAATGGAAAGCCTGTCCAGTGTGTAGCGACTTAGAGGAAGCCAGGCAGCTGCCAGTTAGGGGAGACACATACTTCCTCCAGTAGGTCATTGCCACTATTGTCTGAACGCTTCACAAGCCACTGAGAACACAGCTTCTGTCTTCACTCTGCTTACTTGCAGTCTCTTCCTAAAAACACACAGGCTGCTCCAGACATCTAATTGGTTTCTGGGGCTGTCTGCGGTGTGAGCAGACCACAGAGAACACAGCTCCAATCTCCAGACCCCAGTCACGCCGATTACTCAGAGTGAACCATAGATGAGAAATCTACAGCTACGACCACCCTACAGAATGAACTCGTTCTGCTTCATAAAGTCGAATGAAACCTGACGAATAATGTTATGTTAACATATTGAATTACACACCGTTTTGCGATTATTCCACGAATTAATACTGCGAGTGTAATAACCACAGCCACGTATTGCAGTTACTGCAATAAGAAACACTCAGAGTGAATGCAGACATCATGAAAAGGGAAGGCGACGGTAAAATATTAAATTGAATACAAATCTAAGAGAAAGACTTCTGTCTGAAACGTTCTCAAATCTACAGTATCAATTCCAGAGCAGAACTGTGAACCAGGCTCTTTGCAAGAGTCGTTAGAGAGCGTTATACCTCATCTCGCCAGCAGGGGTCAGGGTCTTCAACGGCAGCGCATCTTCAGGAAGAAAAAAAAAACAGGAGACCGCCAGTAGCGACTGCTCTGATTGGGTGAAATGAAGGATCAAAAGGCAAAGGGCGCACTTCATGTTTCTCTGCTTTGTTAAGAGAGCCATCAAGAGCAGCACACAGGTGATCCAGGACAAAGGTTTTAAAAAACAACTTAACCTTTCGATTCTCTCCACTTAAACCAGGCCTCTTGTTAATGAACCGTGCACACATGTGGAGTACCCTTTCTCCTTTGTGCCAATGGCAAGGTTTCTAAGAAGCAGGATTGCTCAGCAAGGCTATACTACTCTGTTGGCTCAACGCAACACTGGTTTGCAACGTCCTGGAGCAACTGAAGAGGCATTCTTCACCATGCGATGGCCGGTCATTTGTGTTACACTATTCATATAATAAATGATGGGTCTATAAGAACGAGAGGAGGGTCTATAAAAGAGAGGAGGCCCCATTCAGCTCATCTTGCTCGTTTGGTTGTTAGTAGCTTATTGATCCCAGAATCTCATCAAGCAGCTTCTTGAAGGATCCCAGGGTGTTGGCTTCAACAACATTACTGGGGAGTTGGTTCCAGTCCCTCACAATTCTCTGTGTAAAAAAGTGCCTCCTATTTTCTGTTCTGAATGCCCCTTTATCTAATCTCCATTTGTGACCCCTGGTCCTTGTTTCTTTTTTCAGGTCAAAGAAGTCCCCTGGGTCGACATTGTCTATACCTTTTAGGATTTTGAATGTTTGAATCAGATCGCCGCGTCATGTCAGCCATTGTGAATGCAGGAAAGATTATTGCTGCCAGTTCAGTTCAATGAAGTCAGAGCATACTCTGGAATCTCCTGTATTCGAGTGCGGCAGCCTTTTTCAAACCCACTTTTTTAATAAAGCAATCCTTTCTTTTGTAGTGGCGCACAGCACTACTCTAGTTAGCCTGCTGTAATATAATACATTCTAGTAGTTTTTTTTTTGTTTGTTTTTTTAAACCCTTGAAAATGGATTTGTAATACTAAAAAGGTGACAGGTTTTAGATTTTACACAAACTATCGAATAAATCGCACAGAAAGAATGGGTGAGGCTCAAAATGTAAGAGACCAAAATACAATGTCCAAATCATTCGCTTTCTCTTTAATAGGCTTCACACACACACACACACAAATGTACATTAAGTCTCTTATTTTTTTCTCACTTTGAATTTTTTAAATGAAAGTTTAGCATTGTGATCACGTCCTCCCCTTCCCTTTTTGATCACTGAACACGTTGTGAAATCACAGATAAAACGCACTCAAGGTTTTCCCTCATCTCCTCCGCGACACGGAGAGCATTGAATAGCCAGGAACAGAAAATAAATCTAAAAGGTGTGCAATTATAACACATTGCAAGGAGCCCAGCTCAACGTTCACAGTCCCTGGTTTTAAAAATTTCCTCAAACCCTCGACTGGAACCCAGCCCTGGTAGTCAATGTACCGTGGAGCGCCTTTACAACCTCCTTTGATTCAAGAACTTACAAAACTCGCTCGAAGACAAAAGAAAGGTTTTGCAAACCCTCAGCAACAGAGCGATTCTAAGAAACTGCATTGCTCAGCGGGACTCAGTTTCTGGAGGAGTTGTTGGACTGTGTAGTACCTGCATGTTGTTGCAATCGGTCAAAGTGACACCAAGTCCATCTAATCACCAAGACAGCTGCATTAATCCGTTATTGTACCCCGGCACAACCAAGCGAGCTACACTCCAGTGCTGAGTCCGAATACGGCTGCTGGATTTTGTGTTTTGAAATCTGTGAAAAGAAACGAATGCTGATGTTTTGTTTTTGGCAATGCAGTGACGTTAGGAGGACCACAGAGCGGACGAAAATATTCCGGCACATTTTAAATTTAAAATAAGTTCCTTCGAGCGACCTCTTGGTGTTTCTGCAAGGAGCGAACAATACATTTCTTGACCAACGATTTCAAATAAACTGCCATTAAAATCTAATTAACCTTCGCTTTATATAAAAAAAAAAAAATTAAAAAAAAAATTTAAAAAAACTATTTATTTGAAATCATATGCAATCTCAGACATCTGGTAGTAAATCTGAGACAAAAAAATAATAAGAAATAACAAATTTCAAATAGAGTTCAAAGAATTTAGAAATGGGACCATCGACTAGTCTAGTATAGAGAACTCAGTGCTGTACTGGAGATCTGAGAGCCAGCTAATTCAATACAGTCTAGTATAGAGAACTCAGTGCTGTGCTGGGGATCTGAGCCAGCTAATTCAATACAGTCTAGTATGGAGAACTCAGTGCTGTGCTGGGGATCTGAGAGCCAGCTAATTCAATACAGTCTAGTATAGAGAACTCAGTGCTGTACTGGAGATCTGAGAGCCAGCTAATTCAATACAGTCTAGTATAGAGAACTCAGTGCTGTACTGGAGATCTGAGAGCCAGCTAATTCAATACAGTCTAGTATAGAGAACTCAGTGCTGTACTGGAGATCTGAGAGCCAGCTAATTCAATACAGTCTAGTATAGAGAACTCAGTGTTGTACTGGAGATCTGAGAGCCAGCTAATTCAATACAGTCTAGTATAGAGAACTCAGTGCTGTACTGGAGATCTGAGAGCCAGCTAATTCAATACAGTCTAGTATGGAGAACTCAGTGCTGTACTGGGGATCTGAGAGCCAGCTAATTCAATACAGTCTAGTATAGAGAACTCAGTGCTGTGCTGGGGATCTGAGAGCCAGCTAATTCAATACAGTCTAGTATAGAGAACTCAGTGCTGTACTGGGGATCTGAGAGCCAGCTAATTCAATACAGTCTAGTGTAGAGAACTCAGTGCTGTACTGGGGATCGGAGAGCCAGCTAATTCAATACAGTCTAGTATAGTGAACTCAGTGCTGTACTGGGGATCGGAGAGCCAGCTAAGGAAACCAATGCTTCAGTGACATTTGAAATAAACCCACATTCTACTGTACAGAAGAGTGTGTCTCTACTTTCTTTATTTTTTCCTAATATGCTATGAAATTACACTTTTGTTTTCCAGTGAATTCAAAATCAAAAGATAAGAATCAAAAGAACACTCCACTGCTTCTGTAGAGCTGACTTGTTGTGCACAATAAAATCAAAACAGCTGGCACTGAAAACCTCGGAAAATGGTCAAAATAGGCAAATTATTGATTTCAATTTAACTGTTGACTAAAAGACCACACATGCAATTCAATTGAAATAGAAAAAAAGGAAATGAACAGAGCCAAATGGTAACATGCAGGAGGCTTTTCTGAAGTTCTTTAAGATGTCTGATTAAAGCACAAAGCGGTCTGACATTTTCACACACGAGTGTGTTTCTACATCACCCATTACTGAGCGGAAATTGAAATTCTCACACCCACAGGTTTTCATGCAGGGAGGAATAGAGAGCACATCAATGACACATCGTGAGCTGTTTTAATAGACGTGCATGACTGTATCTGGGTATTGTTTCTGCAGGATAATAAAGCCCTGGCAAGGACTGTATCCACTACAAGTTAATGCACTCATCTGTGCAACCCACTCCACATAATGAGCACAATGCAACCTGAAGGACTCAAAGCTGAATTACAAAGAGCCGATTCACGAAGAGTCACCAGAAGCGTCCCTGAACTCCAGGGTTGAGAAGAGGAGAGATCATTAGCTGGCGGAAATATCTAGAGTCATTATCCAAGCGTAATTGCAGTCGTTGAAGTATAAGAATGCAATGAGCCTCAATTAAATAGACTGAAGCTTAAAAACAAAAGTGCCCCTTTTTTTTTTACCCCCCCCCGCACGATTCATTGATTATATACGCTTCAAATGTGGAGTTTCGAAAGAAACACATTTTAAACCCTTGAAGGTATACAGGAACACACGGGTCCCACAAATAAAAAAAATAACGCTCACTTTCTGCACGTAACAGTGTTTAAAATTTACTAACAGGTTGGATCCGGTCATCCAAATGGTCAGATTCCTCCTTGTGATATTTGAGTCGCTCTCAAACATATTGTAAGAAGAAACCATTTAAACAAGCTCTCAATTCCTTGAGTACCTTCAGATACCCTGGATTTCCTGTGAAGTCCAGTCCTATATCGGTAGCAGTCTCCCTCCATCCTTTATTCTTAAATACCTTGACTCCCAAACTAGTCATTCAATAGTTACTCTTTACAGGCAATTCTTATACCAACCCAAGAGGCAAACCTCGGGACAACCCACCCCCAATCTGAAACACGTGCCCCCTGATCAGCTGTGACTGTGTCCCTCCCACCCACCCTCCCTCCCTCCCTGGCTGGCTGGCTGGCTGGCTGGCTGGTTCACACCCTGGCTCTCTGCCTCAACACCTCGCCAGTGGAATTCTCTGCTGGCAGGGAGTGAATGATCTCCAGTGTGCAGGGCGCTGAGCCAGGGAGCAGCCAGGAGTTAATTACATTAGGAAAACCTGGGCAGGACGGCACTACAAAGGGCTCGGTGGGTGTAGGGCACAGCGTCTCCCTTCACATTCCCATCGCAACCGGAAATCCTCTCCGCGGGTCCTGGAATGCTACCCATTTACTCGTAGCAGCAACAGCATCCCGGAGCAAAGATGGGAAGAGTTTAGACCAGAACGGAGTGTTCTGACCAGTGCTCACCTTCAAGATAATGAAATAGCTGCAGAGCTGAGAGTGGAGTGTGTAGACTAGCGCGCATTATTATTAAGGTGCTGGTAATGCCAGCGCTGCAGAGCTGAGAGTGGAGTGTGTAGACTAGCGCTCATTATTATTAAGGTGCTGGTAATGCCAGCGCTGCAGAGCTGAGAGTGGAGTGTTGTCTTATTCTATGCACTAATTTATATCAAAGCTGTGTGATGCATCCCAGTCTTCCAGTTACACTGTTCCGGAAATTTTCTATCTTCAGAACACAAGGTCGATGTGATCTGACCTCTATTGTTACACCTGACCTTGTCAGGATAAATCAGACAGTACCATACACACTGTACAGAACTTGAGAACGCTTTTTTGGAGCAAAACAATGTTTGCTTCGCACTATAAATGACCCCCGATACAAAATCTGTGGACAGCTGCGCGGACGCCAAAACTTGTTTGCAAAAGCTTTGGGATCTGCAAAGGCAGTTAAATCCATTCTGCCCGTCTGCGGAGGTTGCTGTGCCCGTCTCTGATTTCTACAGCACCTCTAAGAGAAATTCTGAAGCACAGTCACGTGGCCCTACAGTATGGCAGCTGGTTTAAAATAATTCAATTAATCTCTTTGCAATGCCATAGCCTACATGGGTGTCAAATGTGCAGTTTCGAAAGAAACGCATGGTACAGCAAACATGCATTTTCATTTTAAACCAGGATATCTGGTACCCTTTTAGTTTAAAGAAAGTGCTCAGTTTCCAAGCCTTAATCTCAGGAAATCTGTTAACCTTGCGCTTCCTGGGTGATTTCATCACAACAGTGTCTTCTGGATAAAAGTCAGTCAACAAGGGAAGCAGCTGGCTGGTTAAATGACAGAAACGAAGACAATTAAGAGGTGGTACTGAACGGTACCACGTAACAGGTAAAATCACTTTAACATGCAATACACGCTTGTTTGATATCAAAAATGTGTGTGTCGAGTCTTGCAATCGAAAACTAAAACCACATATTGTGGGCTCAGAAAAATAAGGATAAAACCATGATACAAAATCAAAATATCAGCACTTGCAAAATGAATGCCACAAGGACGTGCCATCATCCTAGATAGAAACTCCAGCGCGATTAGTCTCTTGCTGTAGCCTTGTACGCCCACTAAAAGCATGTTTAGAAATGTGTGGCTATTAAAATGTGTTGGAATATGAAAACGTGTTAATTGATGCAGCCTTGCTTAAAAACTGAAAAGCCATTGTGCCACATGATCTGAATGGACTGAGGAGGTTTGTTCAGTATTATACCTCGTTTCCATGCTCCCCTCAACCCTGGCTGAACCCCTGCTGCTCCTGATACTGCGTTTGTTTATTTAGCAGACGCCTTTATCCAAGGCGACTTACAGAGACTAGGGTGTGTGAACTATGCATCAGCTGCAGAGTCACTTACAACAACGTCTCACCTGAAAGACGGAGCACAAGGAGGTTAAGTGACTTGCTCAGGGTCACACAATGAGTCAGTGGCTGAGGTGGGATTTGAACCAGGGACCTCCTGCTTACAAGCCCTTTTCTTTAAGCACTGGACCACACAGCCTCAGATATTTAACATCCGTCAAACTCGCATTGCGTGGAGTCTTTTCACTCGACTCGGGTCGACTATCAATGGGGGTTCTGGAGGAATGCGGGAGAACCCGGACCAGCTCGGGCTGACGGTCAGTCCGTGCTCCCAGAAACGAGGTACTAGGAGTTTTCCCAGACTAGCTCACACGCAGTAAAATACCGATAAAGAGAATAAGGATAGAAACTCAATAATGTTAAGATTTCATTTTCATCCACAAGAAAGTTGACCCCAATATTTCTAATATGGGCCCCCACATCATGTTTAAATGATGGCATTATAGAGGACAGTTTGCTTTTTGTACAAACTGTTCTTGCATCTAGATCCCACAGTACATCCTGGCCAGCAAACTCATGTACGCAGAAACAGAACAGCTCTGGCCAAAAGTTTAGCATCGCCCTATAGCATTAACTCATTCTGCTTCATAAAGTCGAATGAAACCTGCTGAATAATGTTGCGTTACCAGATTGAATTACACACCACTGCTTTGGAGTTTTCCCCACATACTTACCGAAAAACTGACAAATTTCAAAATCAAAACCTAACATGAAATACTGTACTGCTATTATGGCTTCCGGTAGACTCTTGCGATTTCATTTTGTAGTTTCTTTGAATACATGATAAATAAAAAAATATCTAAATTCTGTTCATATAGATGTTTTTTTTTTGTTGTTTTTTTTAAAATTAATATCTCAATCCTAAAATTCTAGGTGATGCAAAACTTTTGGCCAGAATTGTAAATTGCACAGAAAGGTGGGGGTAGGGGGGGGGGGATTAAAAGACTGTTTCTCTTATGATTTAAACACAAAGCGGCACGGAAGACATCTGCACAGCAGATGAAAACAAAACCCTTGTTTTTAGAAATCTGCCCAGCGTACAGCCTTGTGCAAAATCGGTCTTGGAACCCGTCTTGGAGAAACTAGAAAACATTGACACACAGCATACCTAAACTGGTGTAAAAGTCAGCATTGTGCCAATTAAAACTAATTAACGTCACATGAACAAGTTTGTCAGTAACGCACACCCCACTACAGCATGTGGAATAGCGTCAGGTTTTCAAGACACATGTGCAAAGAAATGGCCAGCTTAATGGAAACAGGATAGGATATTTAAGACCTAGATGTCGCTACGTAAGCAAACGAGTCATTGGTATCGTCCATTATAATAATTGGGTAAGATATACTCAAGAGCCAATCACCGTGTGAATCTAGATTCGCCAACCGTACTGAGATTCATGTTCTATGTGGCTATTGAATCACAGGACATTACTGAAAGGAATCTCTGCATATCAATAATGTTCTCTGGGAGCAGGATTCTGCTCTCCTGATAAACCAGGCACGTTGGTGCTATCTTGGCAGCCCCCTCGTGTTTTCAGTGTGTCTTAACACATGTGCCACTCCTAAGGAGTCCCCGCCCTCTTCTGTGAGCAAGAGCCATGGGCGTCTGCTTCCCAGAATCCTACTGGACGCTGTAGTGGGTGTGGAGCTCACCTCTGCACGCGTGCAGAACACAATCTGTATCCAAAACCAGGGACCAATCACAGAATCCGAGAGAGGGATATTAAACTTGACGAAACAAATCCACCTTTCCATTTCAGTGCCCTGCAGTTATGAATAAACCAGTGGCTTGCCTGAGAGAGGTCAAAAGTAGTTGTTGATATTCGCTTGGTATTTTAAAACACAGATGTGCAAAGCATTGCGCTGGCAGACTTTTTCCACCTGAAAAAAGAAACAAGGACCAGGGGTCACAAATGGAGATTAGAAAAAGGGGCATTCAGAACAGAAAATAGGAGGTACTTTTTTACACAGAGAATTGTGAGGGTCTGGAACCAACTCCCCAGTAATGTTGTTGAAGCTGACACCCTGGGATCCTTCAAGAAGCTGCTTGATGAGATTCGGGGATCAATAAGCTACTAACAACCAAACGAGCAAGATGGGCTGAATGGCCTCCTCTTGTTTGGAAACTTGATGTTCTTAAGAGGGGCTGCAGTGCAAAAAGTTTGAAAAGGGCTGAGTTAAACCTGCTGCTGTCAGAACTATCACATCTCCATCTGCATTTTTCAATTGTTGTCTGTTTTTTGTTAAGCATGTGGAAAACTGCAAAGCGGTGTGTAATTCAATATGTTAACGTCACATTACTCAGCGGGTTGCGTTTGACTTTAGGAAGGGTGTTGCAAAACGCTTGGCCATGGCTGTAGATTCCTATAAAAACCTTGGGATTAGGAGCACGCTGCACGCAGGAACATGCCAGCACCTTCGACACACATCTTCCAGGTTTTTTTTTTGTTTTTTTTTTACGATACCAGATATCATGTTTCAAAATTAATATAATTTGCTACAATGTGTGTTTCTTTCAAAACTGCACATTTCAAGTCTCTATGTGAAGAGGTGTGCATGGCGGAGAAATCGTACGTAACTATTTTGTTAGGTTAGTGTAATGAGTTTAAAAGAGCCGAGAATCATTATGATTAGGATTATTATTATTTATTTCTTGGCAGAAGCCCTTATCCAGGGCGACTTACAATTGTTACAAAATATCACAGTACAAAGTATCACATTACAAAATATTACAGTGTGAAGTTTCACATTACAGATAAGAGCAGTTATAAATGGAGGGTTTAGACTAGCGCTCATTATTATTAAGGTGCTGGTAATGACAGCGCTGCAGAGCTGAGAGTGGAGTGGGTAGACTAGCGCTCATTATTATTAAGGTGCTGGTAATGACAGCGCTGCAGAGCTGAGAGTGGAGTGGGTAGACTAGTGCTCATTATTAAGGTGCTGGTAATGACAGCGCTGCAGAGTGTAAAGCACTCTATATATTTTTTTTTTTAATGCTTCCTCTCTCCACCACACTCTTGTGATCCTGACAGATCACCTTCATTTTGTCTGGTGAACAAAGTCCTTTTACACTGCAGTGGCGTACGCAGGAAGTGAGAAACATGCACGGGTGCCTGTGTTCTTGGACATAAGCAAGTGCAAAGGTTACCAGACAGGTTGTCCATTAGCCTCCTAGAGGCAGGCTGTGTTTCTGATGCGGTCACAAGCCCCCTCCACCCCGAAAACCCAAACCCAAAACCCAGCCTCCTCCCATTACCAGTCCCCAAGCGTGCCACACTGGGAATGGGCTTGCAACCATGGAGGTATCGATGAATCATGACGCTTTCTGCACAGAACACAGGGTCACAGGGTCAGTCCACACCGAATGGACACCATCATGGGATCTTCTCCACCTCACTATCTCAGATCCGTTTGATATTGCATATGGGAGCACCTTCAAAAAGGTTTTAGGAAGAACCTCCAAATATCAGCTCTCCGCATTACCCCACAAATATTCTGACACAACTGCACACAGACAGAATGCTACTTAGACTGGTACAGCATTAATAGAGGAGAAGCTGAAAACACAGCGGGATACGTTATGTAACATTTAATCAACAACGTTTTAAAAAAAACCATTATAATAATGTTTCCACTGGGATTGTCAATCCACTGGCATCAGAGAGAGTTTTTAATGAATTTTAATTAATTTAATTAAAATTAAGGTTTAATTAATTTAATTATACTCGGTTTTTCTCGGACTCTACGCCGCCAGCAGTGTTACAAGAATAAGACACAGAAACTAAGACAGTAGGGGCTACAGATATATTTCTCCTCCATTTAGCGTACAGTTTATTAAATAAAGTTGACAAGACGGTATGCGATAAACATCAAACTACTGTAACTGCTGTAGAGGCACAGGGATATGATTAAAACCATACACTCAGTGGACGTGTAACCAAGGCGAGGCGAGTATTGTGCGTCTTGGAATAGATTCTCTATTGTTGAGATTTATTTGTGCGACTATACTAATTATACATACATACATATATATATATATATATATATATATATATATATATATATATATATATATATATATATATATATATATATATATTCTTTCTTTGAAATATAAATTGTATTTTAAATGAAGCCCTGAAAACTAGTGTTACACTGACAAATACCTCAAGAATTCACAACAACTTCTTGAAAAGTTCGCTTCACTAGCTTCATAACAAAACTACTTCACTCTGCGTTGTTTTGACAGCTGCAGTTAAGGAACGAACCCCCTCCGGCTACTTTAAAAAAAAAAAAAAAGTCATTATTCTTTTTGTAAAATATATATAGGCTCTACATATAGTTACATATATAGCATTTCTGACATACCTTTTTTTTTAAAAAAATCTAGCGAACTTCAAAAGAAAAAATAAAATATCTTTGTTACCTGGTATAACAGTCTAGCACAGCTGTTCATTTTAGTAGGCTCTGACTTCAAAAGCAAGATTTTAAAACATATTAAAAATAGAAACCCAAGCCCATCGGCCTATAAGTTATATCGCCGCTTTCTTTTGCTGTTTTTGTTTCAGTCCGATGCTAGCCAAGCAGCCCTCTCTGTCATACTCGACTGCAGTCACAGAATCCTTAACTCTATACGTCTTGAGTTTTTTTTTTTTTGTTTTCAAAACAACTTAAAACCAAAGCGGGTTTGTTTTTCTCACTCACCAGCTTTGCAGGGATCCTTGTAATTGATCACCTCCGAACTGTCTTCGGTTTCCACTTCATAGCCGAGTTCCACCGAGTCCAAATCCGTGCCCAATATTATCACGACCGGGACACTTAGAAGCAGAAACAGGCGTCTCGTCAGGACATCCATGATTTAGCGCCGGGGAAGACTTGGGACAGAGGAGAAATGGAGAGGAAAAGAGAAGAGGAGGAATGCGAGGGAGAGAGAAAAATGGGAGGTTTTTTTTGGGAGGGGGGGGGAAATGAGATTCCTCCAGAGGGCGGGTTTAGTATAAAAGCTCTGCCCCTCCACTGTGCCTGATCTCGGGGCACCGATTTGCTTACATCCCGGGCTCAAGGCCAGGAGCGTCAAAACTTTGCAATTGGAGATCATCGCTTGCACACGCACGCCATAAAAAATAAATGTTTACACTTTTTTTTAATTTCAGAAACAAATATAAGACGCTTATATAAAGAGGCACACGGCATCGGCGAGCTTTAACAAACTCACTGACACGCATTAACGAGTTATGTATTTACAGTTGAGCATTTACACTCGGTTCGTTTCTTTAATTACATCGATTAGATTAATTGCTTTATTACGACGCGCCGTTGTATTCTATACTGTTTCAAATGGACACGTCCAGAATTGCGCTCACATTGCGGATTTTTTTTTACTTTTAAAACTTTACAAAAGTCTTAAGTAAGATGCCAAATAGTTTTACTGTCAGGAAACTCCAAGAGACACAAAGTAACTGCCGTGTCGGTGTTTTTTTGTTTGTAGTTAAGCAGCTGTACAAGTTGACGGGAGACTCAGAGTGCGCGGCTGTCATATAATTCTGCCAGCGCAGCACTTTTCCACAAATTCTCTCTTTCCGCAGCTGAATTTATTCAGCTCTCCAGCAAAGCATACCGCAGTTCAGCTCGGTTTGTTAAACGGCAAGCGCAGGTCCATATCAATCATATGTTGCTGCAAAAGGACAAATCCACATCATATAATAACCAATAAACTCCGCCATTTCCCGGCTAGTCCGCGGCAATTAACTCATCAACACCTTTCAAACAGGAGAGACCGCTTTTATACATTTCTGACAGGACGCAGTAGGTCATTATTATTATTATTATTATTATTATTATTATTATTATTATTATTATTATTATTGCCGTTGTGTTTATTTTTATTATTTATTTATTTATTTATTTATTTACCCAACTCAGCCCCTTCCTTACTAAACATGTTGGTGTCGCTGTAAACGATCTGAATCAAGATATGTTAAACCACATATCGCGGATAAATATTATCAACGCAGAACGGCATTCGTTGCCTGTGTCTTGCTAGCAAGCTGCGTTAAACCCCAAATCAACCCCCCCCTTCGCTCTGGAATCAAAGGGGACGTTTTGCAGTCCCTCTGCCCCTGCACACGTGAGAACGATTTCTCATTGCAAGTCTCTATGTGATTCACAAGACGATGATCTGATCGGGGATTTTAAAGAAATGCCTTCAAGAGTATTGATTGAGATATTCAAGCCCCTTTTGTACCGCCCTAGCCTGCTCGCCCTGCTGGTTTCTGGGTCTCCAGACCTCAGTTCCCGCTGCGCTGTTATGTATGTGTCAGATATTACTGAGTCTACATTTTTACAATGGGAGTTGCTTTGTCGTCAATGGAACTACTTGCAGGATATGTTTCGGGACACGAGCGGGTCTGTCCTGTGGGACCATCTTAGTTCTTCATGTGTATCGAATCCAGGTCAAAAGCGCTATCTTCAAACAACTTGTGTGTCTTCGCTATTGTGTCATTATGGGATGCAAATTAAGATATGATATTGTTTATAGCTGGTGCCGCTCTTTTTTTAAATTTTTTTTTTAAATAGAAAAAGTAGGATTCAATACAGATTGAAAGAAATACGAAGGTGACAATTGACAAGTTTATTTTTGCAAATAAATATTATTGTTATTATTTAGAAGACGCCCTTATCCAGGGCGACTTACAATTGTTACAAGATATCACATTATACAGATATCACTTTTTTTTTTTTTTTACATACAATTCCCCATTTATACAGTTGGGTTTTTACTGGAGCAATCTAGGTAAAGTACCTTGCTCAAGGGTACAGCAGCAGTGTCCCCCACCTGGGATTGAACCCACGACCCTCCGGTCAAGAGTCCAGAGCCCTAACCACTACGCCACACTGCTGCCCCGAAAGTCTTTCCAAAGCAGTGCCATAACATTTCAAAATGTAACTATTATTATTCTTTAAGGATACAGCAGTACGCTGCTGCAGAAAAACACTCTCCCGTACCTTCTATGATGTCTCTGGCAGCAGGAGACTCGTTTTATAAACACGGAATCCTCTTTTCGATGTGAAATATATATATATATATATATATATATATATATATATATATATATATATATATATATATATATATATATATATATATATATATATATATATATTTTCACAGGAATTGAAGTGCAGTCGCAACTGAGTGGCTAAAGTGGTTACCAGGGCAACGTAATTCTATCCAGAAAGTTCCACGGTCCTCCTAGTAAATTCCCCGTGGTAGTATATTTAGTTTTTGTGTACCGTTTTGTTCATTTCACCTGTAAAAAAATACTTTTGTGGCCTTCGTGTACGAGAGTGCTCTGCCAAGGATCTTGCATCATCCAGTCGCTGCAACTCACAAAAAAGACAAACGCCAACAAAAGCAGCTGTTTACTGTGAAGTGATGTTTGAGGGTTGTAATTAAGAAAAGCCGCTTTCTTATCAGTGAAATGAGTTACACAAACGCGATGTAAAGCCGAAAATTAGGGTGACACATTGACGACAAAACAAACAAACAAAAAAAAATGACATGGTGATAATATATGATTACTGTGATTTCAACCATAACCACGATTTGGGAAACCGTTTTTTTTTTTCTCTTACTGTATTTGTAACTAATCCTATGCAGAAGTTACAGTAAACAATGGGGTCTGATGCTAATGCGTGCTTTTTTTAACTGGTGAAAAAAAAATGACACCTAATTCATATTTTTCATATTGGAATTATATTGCATTGGGTGCTAAATCGCTTTCATCTGAGTTCAACGTAAACTAGGCTAAATCCGCCAAAGTGTATTTTAAGAAGTAAGAGACAGTGCCATCTAGTGATCTGCCACTTTGAAAACAAGTTTCCTTTTGTTTTGCTGGCAGTACCCTAGCTATGCACTAGATGGCGCTGGTGCTTGCTAATATAAAGACAGCTGGTCTAGCCTACTTCACATTAGACAGGCAGTTAGATCTGACGAGGAGCTCCTGATGTCAAGCGTTTTAATAAAAGACCATGTCATATGGAGTTACTTTTATAAAACTTATTGGTGTAGGAAGTATCGCATTTGCTGCAAGGGAACTATTTCAACCCCTGACCCATATATAATTAGATTGTCTCAGGAATCTTGCAGCTTGTAAGAGTCAACTGGAATTTTATCCAGATAAGAACCCTAATCTGTTCGAATTGACAGGTTCATGAACAGGTCGATGGAGGGAAAAAAACAGGAAATAGCCTGAGCACATGACAAGAAGGAAGCTAAGTGATAACACAGTGCTGAGACACCAGAGCGCACAGCCCAGAGACACAGAGATGCATTCGCTTCCTACTGCCTGGCTTGCACGTTCTACTGGTCCAACAGATGATCTGAAATCGAGGGGAAGCTTCTGGGGTTTTTTGTTTTTGTTTTTGTGGCTGCTTTGTTCCTTCTCTCGCCTGGAGAGCTCGCTCTCTATTTGAACAGTAAGTCGTTCGTCTCTGAAATGTGAGATGATGGTTCAATACCAGGGAGCCTCGGTTTCAATTCATAATCCGCTGTGTTTTGTATTTGAAAAAAAAAAGAATATCCTGCAGAAAAGTCACAAAACAAAAACAGGTTTAATTCACATTCAGAATGACTAGGGGGTGCTGCAGACGTCTTAAATATTGACCAATAAAATCTAACTCTTCAGCATATCCCATGATCACATTTGGAAAGAACCTGTTTTTTTTTGTATCGTCTCCCTCTCTGATGCCTGTTTCCTGAACTTGTTTCCTTGTCTCAGCATTCCCTTGCACTCGACCATGAGAAAATACAAACCACTAGAATTTCTCCACATAGGCAGCTGTGATGTGCGTTAACACTGTTCGATCTTGTTATTGAGCGTTGCATACTTATGTAAGTATATCACAGCTCAGAAAGAGAGAACACACCCCAATCCTGACCTGAACACCCCCTGCCTACCTGCCTGTCTGCAGCCCTGGGCTTCTCTCAATCACAGACTGCAAATTGGGCTTCAAGGGACCTGGCTTGTCCACTGTTGGCTAAGCTGGGGCATCAAGTCCTTTGTAGCCATGTAGTCACATGTCATCTTGCCTTGTCAACGCCTTGCATTCAAAGTGTGTGAAACAGTAAAACAGCAACTTGACATGTCAAAAAAACTCTTCGGAGCAGTGTTTGTGGTTCGTGGTCTGAGACCAGACCTGTTAACTCTTACAAACCACAGTCGGAAAGCCTTTGCAACCACTAAGAAAGGAGGAGTGTAAACTGACCAGAGAAATCAACTCAGATGATAGCTATTATGGCTTCCGGTAGACTTTTTTTTTACGATATAATTTCATAGTTTCTTTGATTGCACAATGTTAAATAAAAGATCTAAATTATGTTCATGTAGTTTAATTATGTCTCAATCCTAAAAATCTAGGTGATGCAAAGCTGTATGCATTTGATCAATATCTTTTTCAAGATAATTGCAATTGTTTTGATATCTTTATTAACATATCCTTGGTCATAAATGACATGGTCACCCATTACAGGGGTGCAGATATGGCCTGGGTATTCTTATTTAGAGCCAGCAATGTTGAATTCTGGAACCATCAGACAATTAATTCTTTTTTTTTTTAAATTCCTTAGCAACCATAGAGGATGATAGTTTCTCATTGGGTCTGCTCTACTCACATGACCCGCCCACACTCCTCCACACACACAGGAGAGAAGGCGTGGGAAGTTTAACTGCAGAAACTGGTGGCAAACACATCTTCACAGCGCACTTTTACCCCATGATCAATTAAATCAGTCAAAAAGGTATGTGGGCAAGAGCAGACTTAACAGGTACATACATGCATTTTACCATCTTCAGATATTGTAAAATAATGTTTCGTGTTCGCAAGCCTCTTCATTTTACCGCAAGAGATTTAAGTTAAAACCAAATCAACCTGTTGCAGCTAATTGTAAATCTAATCCATCAATAGAGTTCATCAACAACGCGTCCAGCTTTCCTTAACTGTTGAGTGTAGCTGAATTCACCAGCTCTTGTTTCGTTAATATGTCGAATGAGCTACTCAGGTCTGCCGTCTTCGGTTTCTAAGATGGCAATTTTGGTCTCAAGTGACTATACAGATAAATATAGAGCACACAACTGTGTTGAATACCGCTTATCACTCAAAACTCAATGAAGGGGGGGAGGGGGTGATAATTTAGGCTCTCCGGTGCAAAACTTTCAAAACAGTTTAGCACCAATTTACTAAACGATTTGCACCTTAAAAAAGATGTTGCAGTCCAAAAATCCAAGGTGATAATCAGCCCATAGCTGTACAGCGAGAAGCATGGAGCTTTGTGGTAAAGCACAGGGCTGCATGATTTGACGAGGCGGAGGTGTTGGCATTCTCAAGGACCCACTTGAGTTCAGCGGGAATCGGTCTGTCTTGGTTATCTGAGAGTCGCAAGTGGTGGGAAGAGGAAACAGATGAGAGGCAGTAATAGAAGACTACAGCAGAGCGATGAGTGTCGATTACATGCCAGTGACCATTGAAGCAGATCACAGGGAAGAAGAATAATGAGCTCCAGCCTTATCAAGCTGCACAATTACCTAATCAAGCAAGCTGTGAAAGTGCTGGCATTGCAACTGAACCAAAAGTGTGTCAACCAATCAGACAGCACGGAATGTTCTGTTACATGTTATTCTTTATTGCTGGTTTGAAGTCTCTACATGAGAATATTTTCTTTGGGGCTGTTTTGAAAAGGAAAAAAAAACACCTGTTCAAAGTTATGAATGAAGCAGGTCGTTCATTTTAAAAAGGTGTAGCTGAACAGCCTGTGGGTTTTAAAACACGTTTCTTTCCCTAGCTTTCTGCGTCGTCGTACGTGTTCTTGTGATAGCTTTTTCAGCACCATTGCGATTATTTTGATATTGTTAACATATCGCCGGTCAGAAATCGGTTTTGACTAGTTCTATTCGCTTCACGTCAGTTATGCTTCTCATCAAAAATGTCTTCTGAATTCATAGCATCGGCTGCTAAAATGCAACCTTTTCAATCAGAGACATTTCTTTGGCTCCCCTCTCCTCTTCCCCCAAAGCTTAGCATTTTGATTGGTTCATGTGTCCTGCCTGCTTGCTCACAGGTTCAGAAAGGAACATATTTATGAATATGCATAAATGCAGTGAATTTGATCTTGTCAGTATTTTCTAAGCTCAAGACACATCTCTCTGTGCTCTGGTCTTTTGTTATCGAGCAGCTGGGAGCTCTTAGTCTCGCTGTTTGTTTTTGCAAAGCACCCTGGGATGCTTGCACACGAAGGACGCTATATAAATGCGATTGCTCCCAGGCCAAGATGAGTGGCAGCCTCTTCTTTCCCATTTAGCCTTGGGGACCCAGCTTGAGATCTTCAGCACGGTGTGTCAAAGCTGCAGTGACAGCCAGCCCACCCCAAGAAAGCTCATCTTCCAGCAGGCAGTGAGGTGAGAGGGGAGTTTGAGTCGTCGACCTGGGAGACTCTGCACATAACAGCCAGCTAGCTAGCTAGAGTAAAAATGAAGCCTTGAGGGGACATTTGATCAAAACAAAATTCAAAATGACGCATGTTCAATCAGCTCCCATTTAAGATCAAAGGGCTTCCAGTGGCATTTGAATTTTTGATTCAAATACCACTTAAAGGTTGATTTGATTTTTTTTTTTATAAATTAATGGACGGTTCCTGAGTAATGCAAGGTGTATCGCTTCTTATTCGGCGTTTTTTATTTAGTTAACAAAAACGGTGCTACAGTATTGGCCTGCAGATCTGGACCTTCTAACCATTACACTGTGTCAAATAAAGGAGACTGTGTGGTCCAGTAGTTAAAGAAAAGGGCTTGTAACCAGGAGGTCCCCGGTTCAAATCCCACCTCAGCCACTGACTCATTGTGTGACCCTGAGCAAGTCACTTAACCTCCTTGTGCTCCGTCTTTCGGGTGAGACGTAATTGTAAGTGACTCTGCAGCTGATGCATAGTTCACACACCCTAGTCTCTGTAAGTCGCCTTGGATAAAGCCGTCTGCTAAATAAACAAAATAATAATAATAATAATAATAATAATAATAAAGTACTCAGTTTGCTTGCCTTGCCTTTCAGGAAATGTGTTACGCTTGCACTTCCTGGGTCATTGGTTCACCTCAGCAGTGTCTTCTGGGTCATGTTACTGACTGGAAGTGTGTCAGTCAGCAGACAAACTTTTTCACTGTGGGCGCTCAGTGGGAAGCAAAACCACAAGAAGATCGGCACAGTGAGTTCTCCAGAGAGGTCTTAGCCTTCAAAGCCCAATTTCAGGTTGACTAGAAATGTTAAAAAAAATAAAAAATGTGTATGATAAAACCTTTAAAAACAAAATTCTGTGTTGTTTGGCTGTTCTTTTAAATTTTGAGAGAGGCTGTGCCATTTTCCCACCGCGGTATAATAAGTTGGAAGATAATCGGCCCTTCTCCGCGCTCTCTTGTGAATCATGTGAATCAAGCAGCGTTGAAACCTGGATCCTGTCCCCTGTCGGTGAGATGAGAGGAAGTTCTAATAACCTTGAATGTCTTGTTTTGAACTTCGTTTCACATCTGATATCTCCCGTCTCTATTACTTGACCGAAGGCTAAGTAGTCTCTGTTGTTCACTGTGGGGTGATAATGATGTCTCTTAGGAAGCTCAGCCTCTATGATCTTGCAGCTTTCAATTATCCACTGAAAAATCCTGTCATCTTTCTATCAGATATCCCAATTAACTTCTTGCTGAGCATATTTTGCTTTCCATTTTTCTTCAAAGTAAATTGCAGCTGTGGCCAAAAGTTTTGCATCACCTAGAATTAGGATTGAGACATAATTTTTAAAAAAAGGAAAAAACGATATGAACATAATTTAGATATTTAATGTCATGTAATAAAAAAAAAAATGATATCGCAAAAGTCTAACCGAAAGCCATAATAGCAGTACAGTATTTCGTGTTAGATTTTGAAATGTCACATTTTTCAATATTTGTCAGTTTTTCATTAAGTATATGGGAAACTACAAAGCGGTGTGTAATTCAATATGTTAAAGAGTAAGTTGCAGGGTCCCCACGTGTTTCCACAACTGTTTAAATAACGTACCAGTGATTTTTCAAAGCTCTTTTCAAAATGTCTGCTCTAGTGCACTGATAGTGCTCACATTGTCATTAGCAACACAGCAATAACAATCCATGATGTGGCACGGAACAGCAAAGCCCGAGCCCTCGTTGTTGTGTTTTTTTAATCGCTCTTCCTGCAGTGATTTAGAGGACAGATCTCAAATCCCAGTGCACTAGAGCGGACATTTTGAAAAGAGCTCTGAAACAGACTTTAAAGTTAAAAGTGTGAAAAGTTGTCAGGATGTTAACAAGGAAAAGAAAAATGACAGGTACGTTATTTAAACACATGGGGACGCGTCAGGCTATATTTAACGTAGCATTATTCAGCAGGTTTACTTTATGATGCAAAAATAGTTCCTTCTACAGGGTGATGCAAAACTTTCAGCCATAGCTGAAGATTCAGAAGAATTCCTGCAGGAGAAATCCCACATGAAGACCTGCGGTTTCCTTTTCAGAATCCTTTCCTTTTCAATCTCTGTGCTGGAATAGGTTTCCACGCTCAAGAGATTCGACACCTGCAGTGGGTTTTCTTTCCTTGTATTGCTTTGTGCACGGATGCTGTATTAAATAACTGGAAGAGGGTTTGTAAGGTGGTAAATGAAGTCCATATTTTTTTTATTGGAATAAACAAATACAGTAGCCAGCGTTCAATGAAATAATGCATCAGCGATTCAAAACATGCTACACACAACAAGGGCTCCGACCACGAACTAATGAAAAGCAATCCACAATGCCCATTGAAACAAGAACATAGACATTTATTCCAAAAAAGTTAGACCTAAATAATGACATTGGGTATGAGTTTTAATAGCCTAAAACGCATGTATGTTCTGGTACCATGTGATGTAACTATGATCTATTATTATAACCACATCATACCGTACCATTAGTGGCACCTGCAAAACATATTAAAACATTATTATTAATTATTTCTTAGCAGACACCCTTATCCAGGGCGACACATAATTGTTACAGAGATATCACATTATTTTTACATACAATTCCCCATTTATACAGTTGGGTTTTTACTGGCGCAATCTAGGTAAAGTACCTTGCTCAAGGGTACAGCAGCAGTGTCCCCCCCACCTGGGATTGAACCCACGACCCTCCGGTCAAGAGTCCAGAGCCCTAATCACTACTCCACAAAACATGCCACTGCTGAGAAAGCCCTAAACTAAAGCACAAACATTTACAAATGCTTTTAAATAATGAAAGGTGTGTGCTTTTTTCCACATTTCACCAAAGGGTCTAAAATGTACTGTGAGCTTTTTGAACCCCACGCTGGGTGAGTCTAATTGCTTGTGCTGTGCACGTATCAAGGCCCACAATAGAGAGATATAAAGTGTGACTGAACAGGGTTTAAAACAACACCTTTCATTCCCAGGATTCCTCCTTTGTTGTACAGCTATGGGCACGAGTTTTGCATATAGAATGAACTCATTTTGCCTTCATAAAGTCGAATGAAACCTGCTGAATAATGTTACGTTAACATATTGAATTACACACCGCTTTGGAGTTTTCCATAGACTTAAACACAAATTGAAAACATTGGACATTTCTAAATCTAACATGAAATACTACTGTACTGCTATTATGGCTTCCGGTAGACTTTTGCGATCGTAGTTTCTTTGATTGCACAATGTTAAATAAAATATCTAAATTATGTTAAGATAGTTTTGTCTCAATCCTAAAATTCTGGGTGATGCAAAACCTGTGGCCAGAGCTGTATGCATTTGATCAATATCTTTTTCAACATAATTGCAATTGTTTTTGATATTTGTGTTAACATAACCCTGGTCATAAATGAGAAGAAAAGTTACACAGTAAAGAGACACAGGCTTACCAGCATCACTTATATTAAGGCTATTATCTTCACTGTCGGTGAAGCATCATTTGTATCTATCTTCAAACGTCAGGCAACTTTATCATGATTTTGTTATAATGCTGCCCCGACGACACCAATTGCAATGCAAACTGGGAAACAAGCGGTGAGTCAAGCAGCATGCCGCTATGGGGCTTGTGACACATATTCACGAACCGGTTCCTGACCCCGAGACCCTGTGAACACTCTGGAAAGAGCCGACTAGAATGACTGCGATCCTCACAGCAGCCAGCAATGGCAAGCAAGTAATAGTTAAAGCGCACGTAGACGATGACCAGTTTACTGTTGCCAGGAGTTTGCTCAAGGTACTGGTAAGCTCTCCACAATAATTTAGCACAAAATTACCTTACACAGTGGCGGTCAAGACGGTGGTCTGTCCTTCATTTCTCCCAGGCTGTGCTAACTCGATTGTCAGTAGTAATCTTGCTGATCTCTTCCAAGAGAATCCCCCGCACCCTTGGCTGTGTTTGCTTGGGGGCTGGCTCTCCATTACCCTGCGGTGCCCGGCCCCGTTCCACGGATTCAATGTTTGAGATCTTGTTGCTCACAAAGAAGACAGCGTTCCTGGATCTCTCAAAGTAGACCACCGGGGGCTCTGTTTCCTGGGAGCAGCGGCAGGAGCTGAAGGCTGCCTGGAAGCCCCTCTTGAAGTTCTCGTTGAAGCAGCTGTAGATGATGGGATTGACGCTGCTGTTGAAGAAGGCCAGCCAGTGAGCGAAGGGGAAAACGTAGCTGGCGAGGAAACTGATGCGCTCCTCTTCCAGGTCCTCGTAGTCACTCAGCATCATCAGGGTCCACAGAGGCAGCCAGGACACCATGAAGAGTACAGCCACAGTGACCAGCATCTTAATCACCTTCATCTTCTTTTTGGAGATGGAGCTCCTGTCCCCTTGCAGCTCTCCAGAGCTCCTGCGCTCCGGCCCATGGAAGCTGAAGAGCCTCGCCCCGATGATGCCGTACATTATGCTGATGAGACTCAGGGGCGCCAGGTAGATGTGGACAAACAGGACGGTGGTGTACGCTTTGCGCATGTCTGGCTCAGGCCAGTTCTCATAGCAGGTGTAGAGCGAGTACGTCTCGTTCTCGTGGACCATGTCCGTGTCGTTCAGTTGAACCACTTTGAGCATGGCTGCCGCTGGGCACATGATAGCGATGGCCAGCGCCCAGATCAGCAGGACGATGCCGAGGGCTTTGGGGAGGCTCAGTTTCTGCCGAAAGGGATAGATGATGCAGAGGAACCTGTAGGACGGGAGACGCACAATTTCAGTTTCAACTCCTACCCTTCCCTAAACAACTGATATGGCAATGCAATAGTTCTGTGCTGTGGGTCAGTGGCTGCGCAAGTGTCATACTTTGACATATTAAGGGTATCATGATGTTAGGAGTCGATTGCTAATCCTTACTCCTACTATGGCACAGTGCTGCCCCTCTGGCCCTTGATATTTTGATAAGTCACTGTCTCGATCCTCTCATTGTGTTTGAGCGTGGTGTGAGCCTCAGAACATCGGATCCCAAATTCGTAAAAGGTTTTAACATGAGCAGAATGACGCTGTCTCACCAGCCATGAAATCATCCAAATCAGATGGAAAAGGAGTCAAGCAGGGGTCTGATGTCTTTGTGTAAAACACAGAACTGCAGCGCCAAGTGTCAGTTTATCAGCCTCATCTAGATAGAAGTCATTGTGACGTCTCATCAGTGAAAGAGCTTCAAAATCACAACCTGACAGAGAAACCTTTTTTAACAGATGAGCCGGGTTTTAAGTGTGCCTCTGATTGCTGATTGTCTCACCAGTTTAACCCTTCATCAGAGGCAATAATTGAGCTCACACGGAAGGAGGAAAGGGGTGCGAATGCACAGAAACGTGGTTTAAATCTACAAAACTGATTGCTATTATTATCAAAACCATTCTACCATGTTACTTTGAAGTGCTAAGCATTTTTTTTAAGGCTATCAACAGACAGTAAAGGCTTTTTAAAATGACACAAACGCAAATATAAACTTAAAAAATAAATTACATGTATATTGTACTTGTAAAATTCACATGCACAATATCCAGTTAAAACGATTGGGGCACATTTACTATGAATTGCCTGCCCTGTCTCTCAGGCATCGATTCTCCAAGTCATCAGGGCTGTGCATTAGTGCTGGTAGCCTGGTATGTGAAAGACATCTTTTTTTGCAGCTTGCAGAATAGAATCTGTACTGTAGGGGGGTAGTAAGCAGGCCACCGCAGAAATCAAATGCCGTGCTGGAAACGACACACATAGACAAGATTGGCAATTGAATGCATAGGGCTAAAAAATGATAGGGCTAAATCAATTTTAGAAGTACATCTTTTCTACATCCCTCCCTGTATGGTAATAAGATGGATCCGTTCACTGTGGTCCCAGCTCTTGGCCCAGTTGTTGTGTATTAATCATAATCTCTGGGCATCATTGTATTCGGTGCGGCATGTGACCTGACAGCCAGCTTACCTGTCCACTGCGATGGCCACCAAGGTGAAAACTGAAGCCGACACAGACACCCCCTGGATGAAGCCGCTCAATGTGCAGACTGCCTGGTTGAAGGGCCAGCCTGAACGAGAGAACACAGACAGCACAGGGGGGTTAGAAAGCCACCGGGCTGCATGGCACCGCTCTCGCTGGAAACCGTTCACCGTACAGTAATGATCTGGCTGTTTAGGAGGCTGTGTGGTCCAGTGGTTAAAGAAAAGGGCTTGTAACCAGGAGGTCCCCGGTTCAAATCCCACCTCAGCCACTGACTCATTGTGTGACCCTGAGCAAGTCACTTAACCTCCTTGTGCTCCGTCTTTCGGGTGAGACGTAGTTGTAAGTGACTCTGCAGCTGATGCACAGTTCACACACCCTAGTCTCTGTAAATCGCCTTGGATAAAGGCGTCTGCTAAATAAACAAATAATAATTAGCATTAAGGAGGAGCTGTGCCCACCTGTAATGAGGCTGTCCACCAGCGTGGTTGGCACACAGAAGATCCCCACCAGCAGGTCGCTGAAGGCCAGGTTGAGGATGAAGAGGTTGGTGACGGAGCGCATCCTGCGGTTCTTCAGGACAATGTAGCACACCAGCCCATTGCCCCCGATGCACAGCACCAAGATGAACAGGTAGGCGAGGGCTAAGCCAGCTGCCACTGCAAAGGAGTAGCGGTAATAGGGCAGGTGGGTGATGGTCCTCACCTGCTCCTGTGTCGTGTTCGTCTCCCACTCCTCTGACAAATTCACTAGCGTAACGTGCATCCTGCTCTGGGTCCTGCCGCTACTGAAGAAACAACCAATAATACAAAAATATAATCGGGCATGTATTTCACTGCCTTGATCTCTGGGTTTAATGTATCACAGCTCCAGTATACAGTAACTGGTAATTGCTAATCTGAAGATTTATACTGTATGCCCCCATTAGGCGCTCATAAGTTCCCTGAGCCAACAGGGACCCAAGAGAAAAATCTACTTGATAACCGAAAAAAAAAATCAAGCGAATAAGGTTGGTTTATAGTAGTGCGAAATGAAAGCAATCGTACAGCTGGTGCAGGAGGCTGTATGGTTAAAGAAAAGGGCTTGTAACCAGGAGGTCCCCGGTTCAAATCCCACCTCAGCCACTGACTCACTGTGTGACCCTGAATAAGTCACTTAACCTCCTTGTGCTCCGTCTTTCGGGTGAGACGTAATTGTAAGTGACTCTGCAGCTGATGCATAGTTCACACACCCTAGTCTCTGTAAGACGCCTTGGATAAAGGCGTCTGCTAAATAAACACATAATAATGCAACCCCTCCGTGCAATGGTGGCTGTTGTGATTTAATAAATTCATAATCGGTTTCAGAAGGAACATGAATTCCAGCTGCTCACACATGTTGATCATTGATTGGCACTCAAGGGAAGGAACACTTTGTAGGCACATAGGGATTCCAACACTATTCCGGAATTCTGTGTATTAGAACATAAGAACATAAGAAAGTTTTAGCCCATCTTGCTCATTTGGTTGTTAGTAGCTTATTGATCCCAGAATCTCATCAAGCAGCTTCTTGAAGGATCCCAGGGTGTCAGCTTCAACAACATTATTGGGGAGTTGGTTCCAGACCCTCACAATTCTGTGTAAAAAAAAGTGCCTCCTATTTTCTGTTCTGAATGCCCCTTTATCTAATCTCCATTTGTGACCCCTGGTCCTTGTTTCTTTTGAGTTTGTTATGCATAGAGCGCTACAGTATCTCTCAGCAGTTTGGATACTACAAGGGAAGGTGTCAGTCTTTCCTTTGGAGAAGAAAAGCTATCAATGCGAAAGTGCCAAAGAGCATCACTACCAAGGACTAAAGATGAGTGAGATCTTGAGAACATGTATCTGTACACTGAATATCCTTCATGGAAACAGTTTGATCCACAGGGCATATCACTCCGTGATTCTCAGAGGGTATCTACCCTTGAGATGGGTATTTATTCAGAACCTGATTGGCTGAGACGGTCAGTGAGGTTTATAGTAGCTTTTTTTAATTCTTAATGTTTTATGAGTGATTTAAGTACAGAATGCCATCCTTTTATATTGCAACTCGTATAGTCGTTATTTGCCCTGGTGCGATTCTTTGACCTAGTCTGTTCCGTCAATCTGTGTTGCACTAAGTGCTATTCAGTTTTTAAAATCAAAATCCTCGCTCTATATACTAACAGAGAAGCCCAAATTTAAAATGTACTTATGTCTTACATAGACAACGGAAGGTCCATGAATATGTGTTTAAAATGAGTTTGTGGATAAATTTGGTCACTAACGTCATTCATACATGTTTAAATAAGTGCCTGGTGGGTAAATTTAGTCAAAAACAATAACAATATAGGAAACGCCTAATAGAACCGTGTATAGTGTAATCAAAAAACTGCGTCCCCTTTTTAATTGGATCAAACCCTCCCGCTCTATTGAATCAACCGCTTTGTGTGATGAAAAAGCAGGTGTAATATTAGGAAATTCTGTCCAACAACACAATAAAAATCTTTTAAAATGACCCTGTCTCACATATATCTCTAAACAAGCATCCGCCGGGAGCCCACTTGTATTGAGAACCATTCACCCACAACGAGCACATGAAGCAGCGAGGCACCGGTATGCATTAACAATGCGCAAGCAGCAGACTATCTGAATCCGTATGAACTGTGTCATTTTATAATACAATGCGACCAGGCTTTCGTAGTTTCTAGCTCGGAGCGTGTATGAAAAACTCCGCTTACCAGGGCGCAATTAAGGGTCGGGTCTCTACCGCTTCTGAAGCTGTGATGATAAAGACGATAACGTTCAGTCCTCGCAAAACTGCGACTTTTAAGGTGATATTACATGGCCTCCAGTGTGTGCGACTCGTTGAAACATCCAGAGAACGCTGTGGAAACCAATCCATTAATGATGCGCATCTCGGCTCCAGCTCACTAACTTTGCTGCTGTCTGCTGTGGAAATCATTCACTTGCCGTGAGACACCTTTTTTCTATGTTCTCTTTTTTTTCCCAAACACAAGCCCTGCTTGGTGTCCTTACCTCAGTGTTGTGCGCGCTCCTCCTCTCTCTAAACGCCTGCAGTTATCAACTGTGTATTCGTGTTTTAAACATGTTTAAAACACTTGAATACACCGTTAACTGCAGGCCATGTTTAAAACACGAATACACAGTTGACAACTGCAGACGTTTAGAGAGAGGAGGAGTGTGGTCCAGTGGTTAAAGAAATGGGCTTGTAACCAGGAGGTCCCCGGTTCAAATCCCACCTCAGCCACTGACTCATTGTGTGACCCTAAGCAAGTCACTTCACCTCCTTGTGCTCCGTCTTTCAGGTGAGATGTAATTGTAAGCGACTCTGCAGCTGATGCATAGTTCACACACCCTAGTCTCTGTAAGTCGCCTTGGATAAAGGCGTCTGCTAAATAATAATAATGTTACAATCAGTCGACCTCTTGAAGAATATTGTTAGTCTATTAATATTATTTATTTCTTAGCAGACGCCCTTATCCAGGGCGACTTACAATTCTTACAAGATATCACTTTTTTTTTTTTACATACAATTACCCATTTATACAGTTGGGTTTTTACTGGAGCAATCTAGGTAAAGTACCTTGCTCAAGGGTACAGCAGCAGTGTCACCCCACCTGGGATTGAACCCACGACCCTCCGGTCAAGAGTCCAGAGCCCTAACCACTACTTCACACTGCTGCCAATAATAATAATAATAATAATAATAATAATAATAATAATAATAATAATAATAATAATAATAATAATAATAATAATAATAATAATAATAATAATCGCTCTCTGTGTTTTTGTGACGTGTGCACTCTCCCTATCGGGCTCTCTGGAGATGGATCGGGTATTAAATTGTTTGCCTGTATTTGAGCAGAAAAATCCAAATGTGATCTCAAACGCCTTTGTGTGCTTCTCTCTTTTGCCGGAGTTCCTTCATAATGTAGGTGCTAAAGAGCCAATTAAACAGCAAAACAACTAACAAACAAACACACAAAATAAACTAAGTTGATTATTTTGTTCTGTAAAGGAAAAGGCTAGGTATCATCCACGCTTCCTGAAGTCTAAACGTTATAATAATAATAATAATAATAATAATAATAATAATAATAATAATAATAATAATAATAATAGAAAGTGATTTAAGAACCACGTTGAATTGAAAAGAAAGAAAGAAAGATTTTTTTTCTTCGTTCCGGAGGCACTTCTGTGTAACAGCCAGCAGGGGGCACTCTATCAACACCCACGGCTCACACTGAAGTCTCTGCTTCGTTTGTTCAAATCCGCTCCAGCGTGACTGTTTTGAAAGCCGGTTGGAGTCAAACCCTCCCCTCGCTGTCTCGCCCAGACCCGTACAGCTCTCAGCCTGAGCCGGTGTTGCAGATCCGCACCCCAGCCTAACTCTCACCCCAGTATACTGGCCAGCGAGGGGGAACCATTCTCACCCCTTAGAACCCAATATTCCTTCCTCTAATTGTATAGTTTGGTATTGAGGTAGTATTGGCCGGGATGCATATAGTTTTGCATTTGTCCTTTTTTTCCAGAATTGTTTCTCATGTTTCAAATCTGAATTGTTTCTCATGTTTCAAATCTTGTCTAAATCACGTGTTAAGTATTTGGTCCGATTGTCTCCAGCGCTACAGAGAGCGAGTCGATTTTCATGTGCTGATTACCGTTATAGTGGGACTGCGCGCCAGCGCTGTAAACGTTTGCTGGACACGTTTATGTTAGGAGCAGTAACTTGAGGACCTTTCCGAGCATGGAGTCAATATTTCGGTGCAAGTTGAGAAGCCACAAAAAAGGCAGCTCTCAAAAAAAGGTTTCACAGACCTGACCTGATGGGGTACAGATTAGAATAGGTTAAGTCGCACACACGGTGCGGGCAGCAGTGTGGAGTAGTGGTTAGGGCTCTAGACTCTTAACCGGAGGGTCGTGGGTTCAATCCCAGGTGGGGGACCCTGCTGCTGTATCCTTGAGCAAGGTACTTTACCTAGATTGCTCCAGTAAAAACCCAACTGTATAAATGGATAATTGTATGTAAAAATAATGTGATATCTTGTAACAATTGTAAGTCGCCCTGGATAAAGGCGTCTGCTAAGAAAATAATAATAATTTGCCACGGTGATTATTATCCTGTAACAATGGTGTTAGTACATGAAGAAAACACTGCAACAATAAAAAATTTTTTAAAAAAAAACCCTTTGAGCAGTATGCATAAAATAATGTACAACTAATTCTACTCTACAGACTGTAGCCAAGCATTTTTTAACATCATGTAATCAAATAAATTACAAAATAATATCGCAAAATTCTACCAGGAGCCATAATAGTAGTACAGTAGTATTTCATGTTAGATTTCGAAATGTCACATTTTTCAAATTGTCAGCTTTTCACTGAGCAGATGGAAAACTCCAAAGCGATGTGTAATTCAATATGTTAAGGTAACATTATTCAGCAGGTTTCATTCGACTTTATGAAGCACAATTAGTTAATATAGGATGATGCAAAACTTGTGTCCATAGCTGTAGTGTAATGAGGCATCTCGGGTCTGAAACCCCTTGAAGGTATTCAAGTCCTCTTATGCACACTTGGGTGTACATTGTTCCTCAGCCTTTTTTAGGAAGATTCCCTTGCTATCGAGGAATGCTTTCGATACAGGAATGTTTAATGCCACTTTCAAACCTTCAAACCTGCGTCCAACTGACAGCCAGCTCCTGTTGTCTTTACTATACACATGAGAGCTCTCTCCACTCAACACAATAACCTTTAGCAGTTAACTGTGCTGTCGGGTATCACAGAACAAGCATGGCAAAGCCTAGTAAAGCATAGCCTGGGGAAGCATAGGGAAGCATTCTTAACAACACAGGGGAGTGGGTTAAAACACGATAAATCATAGTTTAAACATGTCCGAAGCATGGATGCTGCAGCTGTTAGTGCCTGAGAGAGGACCAGGACTGAACTGAAAGCTTTCATTTAAGATAGAATAGCTTTGAGGGAACTTTGTGTGTTACTCAGCAGTTATAATATACTGTACCAGCAGAGGCACATTCAGTGGGTCCTCAATTACAGTCCATGAGACCGACTGATACTGTTCATGTAGTTAACGCAAGCCTCAAAACGCAGAAGTGTACTTTCCAATAGAATTTAGAGTCTCAAACAGGCACATCTGTGGCAGCACACAGGCACCTCAAGGATTCTGTTGAGTTTGCTGGATAGCAGGGCTTGACTTCTAAATGCATAAAGAGATAAATATACATGAGTGACTGGGGGAGGAGAAGAATGCAAGTGGACACTTCACACAGCTGAGCCCTGGAGCTGACTGGCCCCCTGGCACACTGCCTGCTAGGAGAGTCCAGCAGGGCTGTGATTGGCTCAGCCAGCTGACTCCTTATAAGGTGACACAGACAGACAGGTGTCCTGGAGAGAGGGGGGCGAGAGACAGATATTCAATACCCAGAGCTCTTTATAAGTCCCCACTACTAAGAAAGTTGAGGCTAAACTTAAAAGTCTCCCTTCTAAAAGTACTGGCTGCCAACCACCCACATGAAAAAAGCACAACCACTTATGGTAATTAAATATATGGATACGATATTGAATTGAAATGACATTTATTTAAAAAAATATATATGTGTTTTAATATATTTTGGGCAAATATATTGTGTTATGTTGCAAAATAGAAGAATATATTTTAAAATACAGAAGTTATTGGTCGATTTAAGATATAAATATATTATACAGTATATTTCAACATATCTTTTTATATAGTCTTGAAAAGCTAAAATAAAATATATCTCTATCTATCTATCTATCTATCTATCTCTCTCTCTCTCTCTCTCTCTCTCTCTCTCTCTCTCTCTCTCTCTATATATATATATATATATATATATATATATATATATATATATATATATATATATATACAGTATATATTCTTGAAATATTTAATATAATTGAGGAAAAATTCTTTTTCACTGCAAATTCCTCTATATAAATTCCAGACATAGCTCAACATATTCCAATATATTCCAATGTATTTAATTCCTAAGGATCATGCCAGCTTCACTAGCTGCAATTTTAAATGTAGCAAAGATTTTTTTTTTTCCACAGTACATTACCACATTTCGTTACCTTTCTGAAAAAACAACAACAAAAGGAACCATCTCTGTTACAAAGTTACTGAATGGCAAGAATGATATAAGAATAAGGAAGGATTTCATGCATGCTTTCATAAAAACAAAGAGTCAGGGTTATGCATGCATTACAAAAGGAATCTGCAAGATCTAAAAAAAGAAAGACTGCAAGCTTGCACAGTCCTTGCTTGAAGCTGTCTTTCCCAGCATGACCCTGGTGGTTGTTACAGTGATGGGCGTGCCTCTGAGTTTGACAGCAGCTGTGT
Source organism: Acipenser oxyrinchus oxyrinchus (assembly GCA_030684275.1). Lineage (NCBI taxonomy): Eukaryota > Metazoa > Chordata > Actinopteri > Acipenseriformes > Acipenseridae > Acipenser > Acipenser oxyrinchus. Next base: position 9,170,714 of record CM060283.1, on the reverse strand, counting down.
GCTTTCCGCAGCTGTCTTACCATTCCCTATTCACACAACAGCGCACCTGTGTTACAATGTGTGTAAAACGATCAGGACTTTATTTATTTTAGCCCAGAGCAATGAAGAGCTGACTGTCTTTAAAATCTTAAAAGGAGCTGCCAATCCTAGCCAATACTTTAAGCCCAGCGCAGGACCACACAGTTGGGAGTGGAGATAGACTTTGGACAGAGGCTAGGAGTCACTTCTTTACACAGGGAGTGGTGAGGGGGTGGAACGGGTTAGCTAGTCATATTGATGCACAATCATGGGCATCCTGTAAGTCCCAGCTTGAAGGTTTTGAGACTAATCAGGTATTAGGAACCACTGGATGAGCACTGATGGGCTGAATGGCCTTGTCTTTGACTTTTTTTCTTGTCTTGGTTGCTTTACAGTTTGCGTTGAAATATGTTTAGAAAGAAAGCAAAAAGAGGTGTGAACAGCAGGTGGTGGAAATCTCCATTTAGAATATCTCAGTACGGGATTTTATTTTTTTGTTGCCTCGTTTTTGTGCCCAGTTTTTCACGGCAGTAATCCCAGTTTCGGAGCACCGAAGGTCAGCGGACGTCCTCCGATCCCACGAGCAAGCCAGTCGCCTCTTTACATCCAAGAACTCAACACTGGATGTGTATAACCCTGAATACACATCCCTGAACAGACCTTCATTGTGTTGAAATTGCTTTTTGTGTGTGTGTGCGTGCGTGCGTGCGCGCGTGTGTGTATAGCAGCTGATCAGTTATTGACAGGAAAGCCAGAGAAGGGGTGAGGCAGAACCAGATACCATTTTTTAAAATGAAAATACATAAGAATAATCAATGTGAAAATACAGGTTTGCTAAAAACACGTGTTTCTTTCAAAACTGCACATTTGAGGCTTTACCTTAACACTAGAACCGCCACGGTAGTTATTTTGACGGGTGTGGATTTAAAATGTAAACGAATCTGAGAGTCCTTTTTTTTCTTTCGTTATTTTCGTTCTTGCTTTTTTTTACGCATATTCGTTTACATTTCAAATCTCATTAAATCCCGCGGCGGTTCTAGTGTTAACCCAATAAGTACCAGATTAAAAAAATAATAATAATTAAAAAATCCGAAAATCCGAGCTGTATGCTTGTAATCTGATACGCTACATTTAGACTTGGCATGTGCGGCTGACAAAATTAGAGGAAGTTATCATAACAATGAAGTTAAAGAGAACATTAAAATAGCAGCTAGTTTTGCCAGCTGAAAATGTTCCAAAAAATATGACAAAGTAGCCTGCCCTCAAACTAGCACTTCATTAAATACTTCCTGATTGTAATGAATGCATGATCAGGGCAAACATGTGGAACTGTTCTTAACGCCAATGATAGCACAAGTACAGCAGGATGAGGCTGACACTGGCAGAATAATACACAGTCATGTCTTAGTGGTGCCAAAAGACCACCTGTCACAGACCCCCCCTCCCTCTATCTCTTTCTTAATTCAGAAAACAGTTACCCCCTCCCCCTCTCCCTCTATCCACCCTCCTCTCTCTGCTTACAGGAAAGTTCCCTTGGAAGTCCACAATAAACCCTAGTGGTTGTCCTGAGTTTAAAGTGTGCAATGACCCGCTGCCACTGTCAACTCAATGCTCAGCAGCCAACCGCTTCAAGACTGCTTGGGCAGGAATTATCACATGAAACGCAGGTGCTAAAGTTTGCAGATAACTTAAGAACATAAGAAAGTTTACGAACGAGAGGAGGCCACTTGGCCCGTCAGTGCTCGTCCGGTTCCTAGTAGCTCGCTGATCTCAGAACAAAGTCAGCTCCCAGTGATTCAGCATCACCAACATTGGCTAGGTAACCCATTCCATCCCATCACCACTGTCTCTATGTGAAGAAGAGTCTCTCTGTCCTACAGTAAGTCTCTCCTTCAGTTCCAACTGTGTTCTCTGGTCCACAGAATCTGATATTGTGTCCCCCTCTCCCCCTCTCCCCCTCTCCCTCTCCCTATCCCTCTCTTGTATGTCTGTGCACTGGCCTCAGGCCCAAACAGCCCATTGCTGAAATGCCTGATGGGAAACTGGACTCCCAAGTCACGTCACATCACAGATTGTGTGTGTGTGTGTGTGTGTGTGTGTGTGTGTGTGTGTTATATTTTACACAGACAGCAAACTATTCTTTTGCAATCAGCATATCGCCAGGATAAGTAATTTCTCCATGTTGTAATATCTGTTCCCATGCCTTATTTTCCTAGGTAGGTAGCCACCAAACACTTGTACATGCATTAGAAGTCATTAAATCAAACTAGCAACACACAAAAAGCTCATATAATAATGTGTTGTGGTTTAAAAGTTGAGACTGTCTTAACATTGACATTCTGAGTGTGAGATCAACACACTCTGCAAAGTTTAGACAAAGACAAATGCCCTTTTTTGTACCGAACGTGCGTAAATAAAACCTGTGTTTTTTAAAATCCGAATTTTAATACTTTAAAAAGTCTCAAAGTCCCACCGTCGACGATACTCCTATTTCTAAGGTCTAACACTCACCCCTTCCCCTTGCCTTGGGACCAAAAAGGGTTTGTTTCAAAATCACCCCCTTCCCCTAACCAAAGTTTAACTTATAAGGCACACCGGTCTCTGGCTGTTGACGCTTCTTTTATTTTCCTGTGTTTTCAAACTCTCCCCCTCTCCTTTTCGTAGCTGCTTCACAAGGGCAGAGGCAGGCAGCCTGGTACCTTATAAGGTCTTGGGATTCGGGAGCACTCACAGCTGCACTCGCCGCTCTTTTTAGGGGCTTGTGTGGTGTGTGGGAGCCCGCCTCCCTGCTTCCCTGCCTCCCTGCTCCAGGGGGTATTTAAAGACCCCTGCCCTCTGTGTTTTGCCCCAGTTGAAGCATCTCTCTCTCTCTCTCTCTCGTGTGATAGTACTTGGTGAGTACCTGCCTCTCTGGCTGTGTCTGTGGAGTAAGACTGCCTGCCTGCCTGCCTGCCTGGACTGCCTACTTGTGCCTTGAGTTTGGGCTGGATGAACTTTGCTCAGAGGGTTGGAGGTCTTTGTGATAGAGAGGATAGGGGGGAGCTGGGGTAAAATGCCTGCTTTATTGGAAGAGAAATATCTTTTTAAGTTGAAATATATATTGTGAAATACTGGGTTCTGTTCAGCTTTAACTCTTGAGTTATTTAAAGATTCAGTCTACGGCTAGTTCAGTTCTTCTTTTGTTAATGAAACCATCAACAGTGCAGAACAGCGGCTGCCTTCAGCGGGCTGTGAATCCGACCGCTTTGGGAATCGGGTCCATGTTTTTTCGTGTTTGTCTTGAACATCTGATTTTGAAACATAGTTCTCTTGAGTTTGTGAGTGGCAGCACTTTGTTTTTTTTTTAGCCTCTGTTTAAAATCACGAAAAAAAATGATTACTTCTGGAGCGATACAGAACGGAGTTTGATGTGATTCTATCTATAGGGATTATCGCTGTTGGTGGAATGTATGACTTTTGATAGAACAATGGTTATCTTTAGTTTCATTTTCAGTAGCTACAATGTTACAGCATGAGGCTGTCATTAATAGAATGGCAACCTAATGGGAATATTCTCCCACTTTGACATAGCAATGGGATCACAATGGTTTGACCACACAGTCCACACTGCTGGTAATCCATTGCAGTCCCACGGTACCCGAGCAGTACCAGCCAGACAGCGTGCTCCTGTATCAGGACTGCCGTACTGTGCAGTATCTCATATCCATTGTGTTGCCATGGCTGCTAATGCTGTGGTCTGTGGATGGTTCTGCTAGCTGGGGTTTCTTCAGGGTAATGCATTAGGATCGCAATGGGATTTTACAAAGGTTGTTGATGGAATATCTGCACGTGGTTTCTGTTGGATTTGTCTCCCCCCTTTAGTGCTGATAGAGTCGGAGGGGGAGAATTACTGTATCTTGTTGCCTTGATTGAAATTGAGCTGGAAGAGAGAGAGCGGAGAAAGCCAGGGCTGTATTTAGAAAGCTCACAGCTGGAGCAGTCGGCCAGAACAGCTGAAATCAGTTTAACCTGTAATTGAGCAAACTGACAGCTCTGTGTTAAAGGGTCCATGGGCTTGTCTTTCAGCTTGATGTACTGCAGTGCCTGTGTGTGTGTGTGTGGGAGGTGTCTCATTTCTGCTGGCACTCAAGGAGTTAACTCTTCTCTCTGCCTCTCCCCCCTCCCCCAGACCACACCCCCTGACCAATCATGTGCGACGAAGACGAGACCACCGCCCTTGTGTGTGACAACGGCTCCGGATTGGTCAAGGCCGGATTCGCTGGGGATGACGCTCCCCGTGCTGTCTTCCCATCCATTGTGGGCCGACCCAGACACCAGGTACTGTAGAAACTCTATACAGCATTACTACAGAACACCAGGTACTGTAGAAACTCAATACAGCATTACTACAGAACACCAGGTACTAGATAGACTCTATACAGCATTACTACAGAACACCAGGTACTGGATAGACTCTATACAGCATTACTACAGAACACCAGGTACTGTAGAAACTCTATACAGCATTACTACAGAACACCAGGTACTGGATAGACTCTAGACAACATTACTACAGAACACCAGGTACTGTAGAAACTCTATACAGCATTACTATAGACACCAGGTACTGTAGAAACTCAATACAGCATTACTACAGACACCAGGTACTGGATAGACTCTATACAGCATTACTACAGAACACCAGGTACTGTAGAAACTCAATACAGCATTACTACAGAACACCAGGTACTAGATAGACTCTATACAGCATTACTACAGAACACCAGGTACTGGATAGACTCTATACAGCATTACTACAGAACACCAGGTACTGGATAGACTCTAGACAGCATTACTACAGAACACCAGGTACTGTAGAAACTCTATACAGCATTACTACAGAACACCAGGTACTGGATAGACTCTAGACAGCATTACTACAGAACACCAGGTACTGTAGAAACTCTATACAGCATTACTATAGACACCAGGTACTGTAGAAACTCAATACAGCATTACTACAGACACCAGGTACTGGATAGACTCTAGACAGCATTACTACAGAACACCAGGTACTGTAGAAACTCAATACAGCATTACTACAGAACACCAGGTACTGGATAGACTCTATACAGCATTACTACAGAACACCAGGTACTGGATAGACTCTATACAGCATTACTACAGAACACCAGGTACTGGATAGACTCTATATAGCATTACTACAGAACACCAGGTACACTTTGTACACGATTTCATTGCTGTGGGTCGTTGCTCATGGTTCCTGACCCTCTCTCTCTCTCTCTCTCTCTCTCTCTCTCGCAGGGTGTGATGGTGGGTATGGGTCAGAAGGACAGCTATGTAGGAGACGAGGCCCAGAGCAAGAGGGGTATCCTGACTCTGAAGTACCCCATTGAACACGGCATCATCACCAACTGGGACGACATGGAGAAGGTGGGCATCGCCATGTCTCTGCTTGCACTCTCTCTTAATGCAGCAACAGCATTGCACAAGTGTGAGAGCTCATTATCAGTATTACTGCTGCAGTAACACTGAATCCAAAATACTGCAGTGTCAGTGCAGCTGGACTCCCGTCCCCACCCCTCCCTCCCTCTCCCTTACTCGCTCACTCTCTCTCCCTCACCCTTTCTTCCTTCCCTCTCTACCCAGCTCTTGCTTTCTCTCCCTCCCCCTCTCTCTTACTCTCCAGCCCTCTAAACCCTCACTCCAGTCCAGTAGCAGGGTCTGCCTCCATGCCTTCCCAGTGGAAGGTGTGCGGTCAGTGTAGTGTTCTCTCTCCCCCTTCTGGTTTCATAATGGGACCCCTGTGCTTTTTCACTCTCCTCTGCGAGGTCTGGAGGTCAGCTCGCTTTACTAATCCTCTCTCTCCCCCCCCCTAGATCTGGCACCACACCTTCTACAACGAGCTGAGAGTGGCCCCTGAGGAGCACCCCACCCTGCTCACTGAGGCCCCCCTCAACCCCAAGGCCAACAGGGAGAAGATGACTCAGGTAAGGGACCACACTACCTTGGGGGCCAGTGGAACAGATGGTCCTTTAAAAAAAAAAAATCATAGTCATTATACTGGAATCAGAAGGTTATAAGTGGTGATATTTAGATCAGAGTCTATAGCTATGGACAAATGTTTTGCATCACCCTATAGAATTAACTAATTTTGCTTCATAAAGTCGAATGAAACCTGCTGAATAATGTTACGTTAGCATACTGAATTACACACCGCTTTGTAGTTTAGCATATACTTCATGAAAAACTGACAAATTGAAACATGTGATATTTTGAAATCGAACATGAAATACTGTACTACTATGATGGCTTCCGGTGGACTTTTGCGATTTCATTTTGTAATGAATTAATGATGTCTCAATCCTAAAATTCTAGGTGATGCAAAACTTTTGGCCAGAGCTGTAGAGCTTCCCAAAATGACAAATGACTTCCCAACGTGGTGTAACGTTGTAACGATCACGCCTGGGGCCCAGAATTCTTAACAAAATACAATTCAACAATCAATGCAAGAATTATTGTCATGAACTCATTTTGACAAACCCAAATGACTTCCAAATCCAAATAAGTGCCTTCGACAATAAAGAACCAAACTAGACAAAGTTACAAACCGAGACCTGAACCTCAAATCTCAATGGCAGTCCAAGCCCACCAACATATAACCAGCTGGCTCTTTGAGCTAAAATATATATATATATATATATATATATATATATATATATATAATGCCACAGAGCTGAAATCCTGCGTCTTCTTGCACTGGTGCCAAAACTAAGGGTAGAATTAGGAGGTCCTTTCCTGTGAGGTCATGATTTACAGACTATGACCTTCCCAAACAAAACTACCAGCTAATAACTACTTCATTGATTAATTAGTTCCAGTCAAATATAATAGCTGCGATTCATTTTGACATATCTGCAATTCATTTAGAGAAATCTACAATAGATTCGGACAGGACGACAGTCTCTTCAAGCTCTCTCCCAGCTCACACTCCTCTTTTTCTCTCGTTCCAGATCATGTTTGAGACCTTCAACGTCCCCGCCATGTACGTGGCCATCCAGGCTGTGCTGTCCCTCTACGCCTCTGGCCGTACCACCGGTCAGTATCCCAGACCACACTGATCGCCAGACTGACCACCCCCTGCACTTGTCACTGTCCACAACAGGGGGTCTAATTTAGTCTTTAAGAGAAACACAATTGAATTGATATTAACAGCTCAATTTTTTATAATAATAATAATAATAATAATAATAATAATAATAATAATAATAATAATAATGCAGTTTACAATATTCTGCAAAAGTTAAACAAAAACACCTTAAAAGTGATCTGTTTAGATTCAAGTTTTTGAACCCCCCTACCTCGCTGCAGTGTTGCAGATGGAAGGAGTGCTCTCTCAGGGTTAGACTGGGACCTCCACGCTCAGGGGAAGGTGCTGGATTTGAATCCCCTGTGCCACCATGCTGCAGTGCAGCTCTCCAGCAGCAATGGTCTAACTTGGCTTGTGTGTGTGTGTGCGCGCCTGCAGGTATCGTGCTGGACTCTGGAGATGGTGTGACCCACAACGTGCCCATCTATGAGGGGTACGCCCTGCCCCACGCCATCATGCGTTTGGATCTGGCTGGCAGAGACCTGACTGACTACCTGATGAAGATCCTGACTGAGAGAGGCTACTCCTTTGTCACCACCGGTCAGTCCACTCTCACGCTTACCTAAATCTAGGGCCGTTAAAGGCGTGGATTATTTACTTGCAATCAGATGACTTTTTTGAATTCATTGCGAACGTGTCTCCCCCTCAGCCGAGCGTGAGATTGTGCGTGACATCAAGGAGAAGCTGTGCTACGTGGCTCTGGACTTCGAGAATGAGATGGCCACCGCCGCCTCCTCCTCCTCTCTGGAGAAGAGCTACGAGCTTCCCGACGGCCAGGTCATCACCATCGGAAACGAGCGTTTCCGCTGCCCTGAGACCCTCTTCCAGCCTTCCTTCATCGGTGAGCAGCTTCAACCCGCCCACACAGCTCTAACAGCTAGACCACACCGCTTCCCTCCCTCCCAATCCCTCAGCAATAACCACTAGACCACACGGCCTCCCGCCCTCTCTACCCCTCAGCTACGCCGCATCCCTGCTCTATTCCTCTGTGAATTAACCACCTCCCCCCACCCTTCCCTGTTGAACAGGTATGGAATCCGCTGGTATCCATGAGACCGCCTACAACTCCATCATGAAGTGCGACATTGACATCCGCAAGGACCTGTACGCCAACAACGTGCTGTCTGGTGGTACCACAATGTACCCTGGTATCGCTGACCGCATGCAGAAGGAGATCACTGCCCTGGCGCCCAGCACCATGAAGATCAAGGTGAGAACAAGCACTCTACAAGCAACCATTCCTCACAATACACACACAAAATACACCACCTCTCTGTATATGTTTTAAATACGTTTTCAGGAATATGAAATACTCTGGGGATACCTGCCAGGAATAGTACAACACACTTGCACCCGAATGAGAGATTACTTATCCTGGCGAAGGACAGAGAGGTTACAATATCGATGAAACTGGTCTGTATTCAGCAACTAATCAAGTCTCCGACGCAGGCAACACAGGGGCAATAGAGGGGTTCTCGACTAAGGGGGTTGCAATGGGATGAGGATGCCATTGGAAGAACAGCGGCCTCTGTGGAAACACCGTCATGCTTTTGTGTTTCTGACATTACAAAAAAAAAAAAATCACTGGGATCCCTTTACAATCCAAGTGTATTCCCTGAAAAAAAATAGCCAGCTACCAGAAACATTAGCAGACCACAGCATTACAAGTTAACCCAATCGAGTTGCAACACATATTATGCAGCCCTGATATTGTCAGTCTGTGACTGAGAGAAGCCCAGGGATGCAGAGGCAGACAGGCAGGGGGTGTTCAAGTCAGGATTGAGGTTCTCTCTCCCTTGCAGAGCTGCGTGAAAAAGCTCCTGCTGTCGTTGACCAAACTCTTTAAAAAGCAAACGAATTGCTGTCTACCATCCTGAAAGCAGAGCTCCCTGACGCCTCTCTTTCTCCTCCCCGCAGATCATCGCTCCCCCCGAGAGGAAGTACTCAGTCTGGATCGGTGGCTCCATCCTGGCCTCTCTGTCCACCTTCCAGCAGATGTGGATCACCAAGCAGGAATACGACGAGGCAGGCCCCTCCATCGTCCACAGGAAGTGCTTCTAAGCCCCGCCCCTTCCATGCCCCACCGTTCATCTACCTGTCTATTCAGTTGCAATAAAAGTCCCGTGCTTGTAAACACTGCCGGCCTGCTTCATTCAGTACTTTAAATTCGCACTGCGAAAAAAGCATTGCGCTTGTCACAGAAAGTCTCATGGTAAAGGAGAAGGGTTTAAGATGGACCTTTTGTTTCACAGGTACATCCAGTATAGTAGCTGATATTAGCTTGCCTATTGCCACAACCCTATTTTATACATGTATATCACACCTGATGCAGGCCCTCTTGTGCAATGTTGCTCATTTTCATCTTTCCTACTTTGCATCCATTTCTAATGTGAGTATCACCTTTAAACACCTCCAGCCTTCTGTATGTTTAGCATAACACCATGTGATAAATATTCAAAGACGTTACAGGTTGAGGACTGCGTTCACTTAAATGCATGACGAGCATGCAAGTTTACTGTTGCTAACAGTAATAATGATAATTATATATCCAATATTGCACACAGAGATAATACATATAGTATTAGATTTGCATTGGAGTTTAGTTTTAGTAGTATCTGAGTTTTAATGCTGGTCGGGGTGGAAAAAACAAATCAGACGCTTCAGGAAAACTTATTTTCACACAGGTGCTGCCTGCTGATTCTCTGCAATTTTTTGAAAAGTAACAAAAATCATTATTTGTTCCTGAAAAGTAATCTGATTACTTGTCAAAAAGTAATCCAATTACAAGTTACAGTAATTTATCAACCTTGGATATATTTTTGTGTTGCGTTAGCTGGACTGTGTTTCAGAACTGGGGCTGTGAAAAATCTGTCTGCACAGAACTATATAGGAAAAAGTCATTAATTGCACATTTACACAACATAAATGCTAGCATAGAAAACCGGTAGGGAACTACTTAGTGTACTAGGGGGAGCAGAGCTCCTCAACTTAATTAAACAGAGCAGAACTATTTAGTTTGGCTTCTAGCTTCATGGTTGTGGTGCCCTAGGCCCATGGGTTTAGAACAGTAAATCTACTTTTCCTGGGACTCGGTGATAAAGACAGCTGAACAGTACTGTGTGAGCGCTGGACTTTTTACAGGGTGCTGCACAGCTGTCTACCCGCCCAGCCCCTGGCAGCACTCTCTCCAGGACACCTGTCTGCGTGGATCACACTGCGAGTCAGAGTGCTGAGCGGTATGTTGTGTCGACACTCCCATTCCTCTCCTCTCCCCATCACTCACAGGGAGAAAGGACTGGCACTCCCCCTGCGACGGACACTATGCATCCCTGCTCTGCAGGCAACTGGCTTCGGAAAGCTGCATTAGAAACCAATCTTCACACAGGGATCCAGTTCCTTTAGATCTGCCTTCACTGCATCCCACAGCCCCCGCACTTAAAACCTCTTTGACTGAAGAAAACTGCTACCCGATAAGCAGGGTTGTTAGATTCAGTTTCATTGTCTAGTGGCTGGGTTCACAGATCCCTGTTCGCACTAATCTTCGGCCACCTAATGCTAGCTTCAGTAAGGTGAGCCAAGACTAGGGCTTGTCAATACACTTTAAAATAATGACTACACTATTAGTGTGGCGTAGGAGACTATTGCTAATGTGTACATGACCAAGGCTCTGAGTAAGTATATATCCTCACACCTCACACTGTACAGTTACGACTGTATAAACACCAAGGCCAGCGTCTGTATTTTACAAGCCTATTTCTGATGACATTTAAACACTTTCGAAATTCTTAACATTAGAAGCGTAGATGAACATCTAAACTCTAAAAACTGGTAGACCCTGGTGAAAATAACATGCACAGAAAACATACCATTTATCTTTTTTTTTTTCGACCAGAAAAACTGTGGATTATTTAAAACACATCAACTCAACACTATTATCCCATTGAAAACATTGGTGATTCAAAACCCACTTTGATGAATCCAGTTTTCGGCTGAAGTGGAAAACTGAAAGAGCAGCGGAGACGTCCCAGAAATGTTTAGGAGACGCCTTAGATAAACGTGAATGACCCTGGCTTATTTACCTTCGCAGATCTCCAACAACATACCTCGGAAAGTTTAAAATAAAGCCATTTTAAAAAGGAAAATTTTAAAAGAGTAAAAAAAAAATAAATAAACAATACTTTGACACAACGTTTACAAAGTATATTCTCCCAAAACAAGCAGGCAAACATCATGATTTTTCAAAAAACAACAAACGCATTTTTAAAGGCTCTGCGACGGTCTGTTTTTCTGACTGATTATCCTCAACACCAGTGAGATATCAGAGGGATCCAGAACGGGGGACCTCTTATGTTGATTTTTAATGAGATATGTAGTGCTGGATGCAGAGAGGCACTGTGCTCAATTCCTTACTGCCCTCTAGTGGATATACAGTGCTGCCATTCTTCTCAGACATTCCTTTAAAAATAAAGACTATAACATTCCTTTAGAAGGGGGTAACTTTAAACAAAAGTTAAAATAATAATAAAATAAGAAGAAGAATAAAATCAAAAAATCCTACCATTTAATTTATTATTATTTTTTTTCTTCACATTTCTCTTACTGTTTTATGATGTTTCTATATCATTCTGAAAATAGTCTTTGCTGTTACAATACCGAATGATCGTTTTTACTCTAAATCTGTCTTTACCCGGCTGTGAACTGGCTTTCAGCTTGTCTGGAAAATCCTAACTGCCAGGACTGATATAGATATAGATATAGATATATATATATATGGTTGTACAGCTCTGGCCAAAAGCATTGCATCTCCTAGAATGTTAGGATTGAGACAAAAGAACATCATTTAGATCTTTTATTTAACATCATGTAATCAAACTACAAAATAATATTGTAAGAGTCTAACGGAAGCCATAATAGAAGCACAGCATTTCACGTTAGGTTTCGAAATGGTCAATGTTTTGTTGTATGGGAACACTCCAAAGCGCTGGTGTGTAATTCAATATGTTAACAGAACATTATTCAGCAGGTTTCATTCGACTTTATGAAGCAGAATTTGTTCATTCTATACAGAGGGTGATGCAAAACTTTTGGGCAGAGCTGAAGAGTAAGTGGGTCTGGCTGAGATAGAGATTATAATGAGAACTCTTTCAGCACTAAAGCCACAGAAACACCTTCCTAGGTTATTACACTTTCAGTGTCTTATACTGAGAAATAAATACAAACGGGCATATAAACATTAGCATATGACATTCGCTTACTGGAATGCAGTTTTGACTGGAGTTATCTTTCCTTTATTACTAGAATGGTCTAGAGTTTTGTTGAAAGCGCAGAGTAATCCAAATATGGGAATCCGTCCTTTAGTAGGGATAAATTATGCAAAGTGCTTTAAGACAACTGGAGAAGGCATTCTATATAAAAAAATGATTGTTAATGTGAGGCTCTGTTACTGTAGGCTGCTGTCACAGGGTCTGCTCTTTCAAATGCACCTCCTCCTCAAGACCTCTCAGAAGTTACTTGGCGATTTTCACGGGAAACAGTAGAGGGGGCGGATCATCGCAGGTCCATCACCGTCACACTGCTGTCACTGATGGTGACGTGCCCGCAAGACTGCAAGAAAACAAATGAAACTCAGGCTGCCTCCTGCAGGCACTGTGCCATCTGATTTGAATCTGATCCGAAAATAAGCAAGCACACACGGCCCCCCTCGCCCCTCTTCACCCTCGTAGCTGCCCTATTTTATTACGGGCGGTCTCGTTGCCCAGATGGTGGGTCCTCAAACCAAATGCGTTTGAGGCAATGGATGTTCATGGTCACGTGACAAATCAGGAAAACTAATTCATGCAATTTCACTTGTCTGGTGCCCTGGAGGGCAGGTTAGCAGAAATGAATACGGATGATGGATGCCACGTTTAAAAGTAGTTCTGCTTTAAAATTATTATTATTATTATTATTATTATTATTATTATTATTATTGTTATTATTTATTTCTTAGCAGACGCCCTTATCCGGAGCAACTTATAATTGTTTCAAGATATCACATTATTTTTACATACAACTACCCATTTATACAGTTGGGTTTTTACTGGAGCAATCTAGGTAAAGTACCTTGCTCAAGGGTACAGCAGCAGTGTCCCCCACCTGGGATTGAACCCACGACCCTCCGGTCAAGAGTCTAGAGCCCTAACCACTACTCCACACTGCTGCCCAGACTAAAATGGTTGTAGGTAACCAACACTCATAAATCACAGTGACACAGTGTCACACACACATACACACCGACACAGTGACTGACACGGACACACAGTGTCACACACACACACACACTGACACACACACTGACACACACAGTAAAATGCGGTACTGGTGCTCACAGTGAAGAGTGGGGGCTCCTTGGGGTGCGGGTGAAAGCCCTTCTGTTTGCAGGATGAGATCTCCTCCATACCGTGCTCAGTCAGTTTGAAGTAACCAGTCCTGCAACACAGACACACAGGCAATGGATCAACCTCCACAGCACGGTTATATCTAGTAATGTAACACAGTTTAGAGTTTAAACATGTCACTGCTTAGCAACTGATAAACATTTAGATAAACATGTTATCTGATAAACATTTATCCCATGCATGCAACACACAATAAAAACATGTATATATGTTTAATAGCAGTTCAAAGTGTGGTTTGGAAGTTCATGCATTCTAGAAGGCATCTCTATCACAACAGAAAGTTGCACAGTTTGAGCAGCCACAACTGCACAAGAGTGCATCTGGTATTAAAACATAAGGCGCCCTACACACAACCTTTTAACTGTAATGTTGCATCCCATAACAGGCACACTAAGGGGGCAGGATTTTCTGGTTGGTTCCCAACCGATTGATTGGTTCCTAATGCATTAAAGTCAAACGCATTTAACCCCTAAAGTGTAAACGTTCAGGAAAGGGACATCTCCAGTTTTGTCCCCGGGCTGCAGCTCCACCGATGGGACACTCACTCGTTGAATTTGGGCGAGCAGACGATGGCGATGGACTCCGGCAGCATCATCTGGTAGGAGCAGTGTGTGTGCATGTCCACGCTGGACAGGAAGGCGGTCTGTGTCGGGTGTGTCTGGGGAAGGAAAGAGACAAGACTGGAACCGAGGGATGAGAGGGGAGGGCAGGAAAGCCTTCGGGTTAGGGTTAGGGGAAGTGTCTGGGGAAGGAAAGAGACAAGACTGGAACCGAGGGATGAGAGGGGAGGGCAGGAAAGCCTTCGGGTTAGGGTTAGGGTAAGTGTCTGGGGAAGGAAAGAGACAAGACTGGAACCGAGGGATGAGAGGGGAGGGCAGGAAAGCCTTCGGGTTAGGGTTAGGGTAAGTGTCTGGGGAAGGAAAGAGACAAGACTGGAACCGAGGGATGAGAGGGGAGGGCAGGAAAGCCTTCGGGTTAGGGTTAGGGTAAGTGTCTGGGGAAGGAAAGAGACAAGACTGGAACCGAGGGATGAGAGGGGAGGGCAGGAAAGCCTTCGGGTTAGGGTTAGGGTAAGTGTCTGGGGAAGGAAAGAGACAAGACTGGAACCGAGGGATGAGAGGGGAGGGCAGGAAAGCCTTCGGGTTAGGGTTAGGGTTAGGGTTAGGGTAAGCGTTTGTCACAGGGGGCTTGATTTGATCAACCTGGGATAAGACACAGCTGCAAGACCACCTGAATTGCATCAAAACCAGGGGGGTCCAATCACAGTCCTGGAGGGCCATCCCACTCCAGGTTTAACAGGTACAGTTATATAATGAACTAGTTCAGGATGGAGGTTTCATTGGTTCAATTAAACAATTTAGAACAGGGCTGGAACACAGACCAGGAGTAGATGGGTCAATGTTCGCCACCCCTCCATTAAACACTTTTTTTTTTTTTTTTTTTTTTTTAAAGGGATAATCCCAAAATAACCCCAGTGGTTGATGCAATCAAAGGTGATTCACCAGTGTAAAAAACTCCATCCGCGGCTTATCAGGGCATTGGCTAAGTAATATTTCTTTGTGGCGGTCGTATTTGTTTGTACATGACAAGCCTGCTGCGTACCGTTCTAGATTATTCACACAGTTACAGTGCGTTTCAACATCCATAGCTTTCAAAGGCTTTACATTGTGATCGAATGCTGTTGTCCTGATTAAAGACACTGCGTAATGAGTAATGAAGCTGCTCACGTGAATCCAGCCCAGAGTGATGAGGCTGAGCTGGTCCTGGATGATGAAGAGTTCCTCCTCGTTCTCGGTGTCGCAGGAATCCGGCCCGCCCCTCTGCTTCGGCACGATCACATGGGTCAGAGTGAACTCGCTGCGCGTCTGAAACGCACGCACACACACAGCTATTAGACACTCCACAGCGCCGAGTTGAGAACATAAGAACATAAGAAAGTTTACAAACGAGAGGAGGCCATTCGGCCCAGAAAGGCTGAAAGAACGAGAAACGTTTTCGACTGGAAGTCTTTCTTAACATCTGAACGTGCGTGAAAATACCCACAAGCCAATTTGTGTGCTTCCTTATTTTTTTTTTTTTTAATTGAGCCAGTCAAACCCTGGTAGTTTAACCTTGTCAGGAAAGACTACAGCTATGGTCAAATGTTTTGCACTACCTAGAATTCTTTGGATTGAGACAATTAACATAATTTAGATATTTTATTTAACATTGTTTAACCAAAGAAAACTACAAAATGATCTTGCACAAAGTCTACCGGGATCCATAACTGTAGTACAGCGTTTCAAGTTAGATTTCGAAATGTCACTTTTTTTAAATTTGTACGTTTTGTCATTAAGTATATGGAAAACTACAAAGCTCTGTGTAATTCAATATGTTAACGTAACGTTACTCAGCAGGTTTCATTCGACTTTATGAAGCAAAATTAGTTCATTCTACAGGGCGATGCAAAACCTTTGGCCATAGCTGTACAGACAAAGTCAACCGCCAAGGTAATGCTCCGATAAGCAGGGCTTTACTGCGATTAGAAACCATAAAAAGTGCCTCGTAGTCTGGCTGCAGCTGGACCTCTCGAGGGAGTTTGAACACTGCGTGGTGTTCACAGCAAGCCGATTGTTACCCTGTTAACTCATCGCAAATCATCTCAGCTGAACTTCATATCCTCGTCTTCAAATAATAGCTGCCATTTTGTTTTTAGCCAACTCCTATACCGTCTAGTGCTATTGGAACACGCCACCAAGACAAGGAAGGAAGAATAACAAACTGAATAATAAAAAGAAAAATATATATACACATTCAAAAAAAATTTTTAAAAAATTAAAAAAGAAAAAGCAAAAACAAGGAGAGAGAGGGAGAGAGAGAGTGAGAGAGGAGAGAGCAAGAGAGAGGAGAGAAGAGAGACAGAGACAGAGAGAGAGAGAGGAGAGAGAGAGAGAGAGGAGAGAGCAAGAGAGAGAGGAGAGAGAGAGAGAGGAGAGGAGATAGAGACAGAGAGAGAGAGAGAGAGAGAGAGGAGAGAGCAAGAGAGAGGAGAGAAGAGACAGAGAGAGAGAGCGAGAGCAAGAGAGAGAGTGAGAGGAGAGAGAGAGAGAGAGAGGAGAGGAGACAGAGACAGAGAGAGGAGAGAGCAAGAGAGAGAGCGAGAGGAGAGAGGAGAGAGAGAGAGAGGAGAGAGAGAGAGAGCTTGTCGGCGCACCAGTTTTCCACAGAGAATGCCGCACGTCTCCACGGCCCGGGCAGTGTTGGCCTCAGCCAGCTTCAGGAACTTGTTGCACAGCTCCCGGGGAACCACCAGGGGCTGCAGCCCCTCCACCATCACACCTGTACAAACACACAGCGTCACCACCCCCAACAAACTCCACAGGCAATTCACATGCTCCCCATAAACTCTGGGAAGCAATGTCCTAACTGAGCTACCGAGCTGCTGAAGCCTGGCTGGTCTCGCCTCCTTGGCTACCTGACCAGCAGTGTCTGAAGGGTTAACAAGCCACTGGTCTGGTTAAAACTGGTCTTATCAAGGCTGTGTACGTGGCAGAGGGAACAGAACACAGGTTCAAGTGCACGGGGTGATGGAGAGGACTTGGCATGATATCTGTTAGCTGTAGAATAGAAACACACAGAACTTAGATCCATCACTTGGGTTATTGGGGAGACTCACGATGACATCCTTTGCTCCTGTTCCTGAAAGACTGCCCTCCGGTTCAGGTAGTTTGAGCAGCTATTTCTTGTAACTGTTTTTAAAACTAGACGACCATTATATCACGCCTAGAGGTATAACTGCAAAAAACGTGTATAAAACCTTTGAATGCTAATCCTTGAATAATGTTCAATAAATACCGTTTGATTGACTTTACTCACTGTTGTCAAGTATCATTAAGAAGATGAGTTAAGATGAAAAGTAAAGTGATTATAGTTGCTTCCACAACCCTTACAGAACCTCATCAGCAATAACCGTGCACTCCCGAATGTTACCTTATGTCGTCTAAGATCAGCGTGGGTGTATGGAACCAGCCAGTGTGCTTGCTACAATGCCATACCCAGAACGATACAGAATACAAACTAACTCACTTCTCCCAGGGCTGACGAGCGAGCCCGGTTTGAGCGAGCGGTCGACGGAGGGCGTGGGTCCGGGGGGGTGTGTGGCTGTTCCCCCGGTGCTCTGAGGCGGGGCGGGGGTTGCAGCGGGGGGCAGTGGAGGGCCCTGTATTCCGGGGAGGAGGGGGGTCTCGGAGGGAGGGGCGGTGCTGAACTCTTGCTGGATCCTCAGCCTCTCCTTCTCCAGCTCCTGCCGGCGGATCATCTCCTCGAAGGCACTGAACTGCTCCTGCTCCTGCTGCCTGCGCCGCTGCTCCTCCACGCGCTGCCTCTCCGTCTCCAGCTCCTTCTGATGAGACAACTCCCGTGCCAGCTGGGCCGCCTCCGCGCTCTGAAAATGCACACGCGCGCTTTTACAGCTAACAAAATGACTCGAAATCTCACCCAGTATGTACTGCCAGCATTGCGTAGTTCTCCGCTGCTTTACTTCCACGGGAAACCCCCGACGCACAAAACGCAAGCATATTGAACTGACAGGAGATCATGATGGTGATCAACGGGCACAACTGCAGTCACTTCAGGTGTTAAACCAAAAGAAAAAAGTCAGTGTAACGTAAATCACCTCACCTTAAATATTATGACAGGTGGCAGTCGAGGGGTTACCATGGAAACAAAGTGTGCCTGCTGTGGTTCGTACCCTGGTCCCAGTGCACCGCCCTACCCTCGATGCCAGGGGTGGCCAACCCTGCTCCTGGAGAGCCGCTGGGTCGCCCGTTTTCCGTTCCACCCGTGTTCTCACTTAACAGTTATTTTCTTAAATTGGTAACGTTTTTCTCCAGGTCTTAAGAAAATGACGATTTCGAGATACCCAGAAAAGCAGCCGGACTGTGGCTCTCCAGGACCAGGGTTCGGCCGCCCCCTGCACTGTGCTAAGCTCTCTCCCCAAGCCCTGCTACCTTCCTCTCCAGGTACTCTGCGTGCTCCTTTACGTATCTCTTCAGCAGCTCTTTCTTCAGCTCCTCAGCCTGAGGGAACGCAATCTCTTTCAGCTTCTGTTTCACAAGACAAAAGTAAGAATCCAGTTTAATGCTCATTTCTTTGCAATTAAGGGTTAGACTTTTTTTTTTCCCCTGAAAAGTCCGCGGGTTGCAGGCTATGCTTTTGGGGTTGCGCTTCCTAGCTCGTGGAGTTCCCAACTCTTCTTTTCTCCCATTAACCATCCAGCCGGATCTCCTCGTGACCGACGCGCTCTCAGCCAGTCACAAGCTTTGGGCTCCAAAGCTCCCTACCTTCATGGTCTCCTTTTTTTCAGGAATGTTGGCGGTTTTGTAATCCCGATGTTTGGGAAGCTTTTCAATGAAGAGCCTATTAAAAAAAAAAAAAAAAAATGAAATAGTTACAGATTAAAACAGCTTCTTTACTTCACTTTATTTTATTTTTTTTAATGACGTCTCAATCCTAAAATTCTAGAGTGATGCAAAACCTCTGGCCATAGCTGCATAATATATTTTATATATATATATATATATATTTTTCTTAGCAGGCGCCCTTATCCAGGGCGACTTACATTTATTACAAGATATCACATTATTTTTACATACAATTACCCATTTATACAGTTGGGTTTTTACTGGAGCAATCTAGGTAAAGTACCTTGCTCAAGGGTACAGCAGCAGTGTCCCCCACCTGGAATTGAACCCACGACCCTCCGGTCAGGAGTCCAGAGCCCTAACCACTACTCCACACTGCTGCCCTAAATTTTTTATATACACCCACACGCACACGCACACACACACACACACACACACACACACACACACACACACACACACACACACACACACACACACACACACACACACACACACACACACGCACACGCACACACACACACACACACACACACACACACACACACACACACACACACACAGGATGTATAGTAATTGTTTGCAATGACGTTATTGTTGTTTTGTTATTTTATTGAGTCTGGTTTGCTTCAGTCTCTCTTTGTATTGGTGCTGCACTCTTGAGATGTACCTGTGCTGACCCTCACAAAGAGATTAAGCTAGGCTAAGCTAAGCTAAGCGAAGCGGCGCGGCCGCAGAGGCTGCTCACGTGATGTATTTGTTGTAGAGGATGAAGGCGTGCTCCGTGTTCCCCTCCTCGGTGTAGATGTTGGCCATGCGGATGATCTCCATGCCCGAGCGGAAGTATCTGCGAGGGGGCACGTCTTCATGGACTGGCACAGAGCTTCCCATCTCCGTGAGGGCACGGACCCGCTCCTCCGGAGTCAGACTCACATCACTGTACTCCGGCATGGTGCTGCCCTTTCGCCCGCCTGAAACCGTCAACACAGGAATGCAATCAAACAAACGCTGAGCACGCTCTCACGCATTCCAACGTTTCAAACCTTGTCTTGCAAACCCGTGTTTCTTTCAAAAGACCTGCTTCCTCAGCGAATGGAAATGTATGGAACGACTTGGCTGCAATCACTGAGCCAGCACAGCCAGCCACGAGAGATAATCCCCCTGCAGTCAGACAGCTCTCCTTTTATTACTGAACCATGTGAGAAAGTGATGCTTGAGTCAATACTTGTAAGTGCATATATATCAGGATCCTAAATAGAAATATGCAACATCTAACATTAGGCTTGTGTTAGGGACTGGGTTATCCCTTACGGCATGAAAATATATTTTAATATGTTGAGAAATATAATGTAATATACTGATTAATATATTTCAATATATCGAAGATTAAAAATGTATTATAGAATATATGCCAATATATTTTCATTATATTAGTTATTTCTTAGCAGACGCCCTTATCCAGGGCGACTTATAATTATTACAAGATATCACATTATTTTTTACATACAATTACCCATTTATACAGTTGGGTTTTTTTACTGGAGCAATCTAGGTAAAGTACGTTGCTCAAGGGTACAGCAGCAGCGTCCCCCACCTGGGATTGAACCCACGACCCTCCGGTCAAGAGTCCAGAGCCCTAACCACTACGCCACATTACTGCCCCTATGCCCCTTCCCTGTGTACATGTACACTTGCCTGTGTGTATACTCTCCTGTGCACAGTATACAGAGCAGCGCTGAAGGAGGGTCGAGAGCAAACTGGTCACAATCTCCTGCAAAACAGAGAAGGAAAACAATTAAACACCCACAGGCAGAAGTGTTTTACAGCCCCAGGGAATCGCATGTAGAATAACCACTTATTTTTAGATGCTATCCCTGGGTAACACACATATACCGTAAGGTGGTTGATGCAATACAAGGCGATTCCCCAGTGTCTGTAAAATGCTGTGAAACCCCAGTGGTGGCTTATCCCTGCAGGATTCAAGGATAAAAGTTTGGCTTTGTGAAAATGAACTGCTGCTTCCTATGCTGTGGATCAAACCACAGGACTCTCCCGTGTGGGATGAAGTGACAGGATAGCAGGAAGCTCTGTAGTCCAGTGGTTAACGAAAAGGGCTTGTAACCAGGAGGTCCCTGGTTCAAATCCCACCTCAGCCACTGACTCATTGTGTGACCCTGAGCAAGTCACTCCACTTCCTTGTGCTCCGTCTTTCGGGTGAGACGTAATTGTAAGTGACTCTGCAGCTGATGCATAGTTCACACACCCGAGACTCTGTAAGTCGCCTTGGATAAAGGCGTCTGCTAAATAAACACATAATAATAATAATAATAAAGGAACAGCAACATTTCATTTGAAAACAAATAAGTTCTGCAAAAAAACACACATTCCATAGACCACACAAATAAAACAACAACAAAATATAAATATATGCTTTGAAGGAACACCTCAATTAAAGATTGTGTCATGAAGCGTATTTAACTAATAATAATGACAATATCAATAATGAATATTTTCAAACAAGGAAAACGTGTATCAGGTAACTAGTGCCATCTAGCGGTCATGACGTGTACTCTATTGTAATGAAAACGTACAGTTAACCTTTTTTTTCATATAGTTAAGTTTTTTATGAGGGTTGGGCAATTTATACAATTGAAGTAACAATTTTTTATAGAGTGTAGACACTTGGATAGCTCCCCGACATCAACGATTTCAACACCCGGCTTTCAGACCTCTCGCTCCCGCACAGTTATAACTCCAGCCCCAGGCTCTACGAGAACGACAGGCCTCGTTTTCTTTACTTAAAATAATAATAATAATAATAATAATAATAATAATAATAGAGTCAAGTAAACAACTTTCTAGATCCCTGTGAAACGCTCTTGGTGGCATAAAATAGCGTGAAAATTTAACAGTACGAATAATAATAATAATAATAATAATAATAATAATAATAATAATAATAATAATAATAATAATAAATTTGTGTTTGAATTCCGTTGTTGAATATCAAAATATGGACAATAACGAACACGACTGGCAATAATGTCTATGTAAAGAGAAAAGAACAGTAAATAAGTAAATTAACAACATTTTTTAAATCCACCTGCTAATTAATTGTGTATCAAATGATTTAACCGAGGCTTGCTACAACTGAAAACACTAAATTAAAACTCAAATGATATATTTAAAACTGCACAGTAACGCTCGGTGTGTAATATATATATATATATATATATATTGATAATAACTACTCAAATGTCACAGCAATTGTTAGAAACTTCTACCACGCCATAAACCGCATTCTTATATAATAACACATCGTTTAACTATATGAAATTGAACTTCACCGTCTCCCAATACATCTTACCTAATGTTCAGCTTATTTATAGATAATTAATAGAAGGCAAGATCATCGATAAGACCGCTTGATTTCTTACAGGCAAAAACAATTTATACTTCCTGATGCAGTCCCCGCCTTCTTTCTGTGACGTCACCGACACAGCCCCTCCCTCTCCTCATCAGTCGGGGATGACGTCACCGCGCCCGGGGCACTCGCACAGGGTTCATTTTTGAAATGGAATATCAATTCATAATTTAAATTCAGTATTACTTTCTCACGGTAGTGCATTTAATGTTTACATCACTCCACTGTTTAACCGTCTGTGCTTTTGTGAAAAAAAAAACTTTTTTAGTGTGAGTGGTGCTTTTTTTTTTCACATTAAAAGTGCTTATATAAATGTAAATATGTTACGGATAATGTACATTAAAGTGATGCAAATAAACCGAAACTTCAAACAAGACAGGCAGGCATTTTTTTTTGTGATATTTATTAACAAAGGTCACACCCCAGAACCAGTAAACAGGCATTTCACCCCCTCCCTAAATAAACCCACAGCTATTCCACTCTGTTGCCCACACAAGAATCCGATCAAGCATCTCATTAACAAATAAGAAGAGGTTCACAACTAAACTCTAGTGGCTAGTTTCACAGACCCAGCTTAGCACTGCACATGTACATCTCTTGATTATTATTATTTATTTCCTGCTGGTCTGCACTGTGTTCTCCTGACCTCTGCATGTTAATGGACCCTCAGCTGATGCGCTATCCTTGCACAACAACCACCACCATGTCATTGTACATATAAATGGTTGTAATCCTAACTTGTTGCATACACTTATTTCACAGTGTTTTAATAATTTGCAATTGATTTTTTTTTACATTGTAACCCTGTACTGCCCTGTAACACCCGTAAATCTCCTTGGATAAAGGCGTCTGCCAAATAAATAAATAATAATAACTAATCCTGGACTACCTAATGTTATTTTAGCTGAACCCAAGGCGAGTGCTAATCTGGGTCTATGAAACTAGCCTTCTTCACTTTGAAGCCAGCACAGGAGTATTAGAGGGAGGCACAGTCCCATGCTGATCTTTCTCCCCCTATCTCTGTGACGTGTGCTCAGCAGAATCCAGAGTCCGCTCGTGCACAAAACAGATGCACAGCAAAAGAAGACTTTTTTTTTTTTTTACGGCAACTTTGTGAACATAAAGCAGGGGTCTCCAGCCCTGGTCCCGGAGAGCAGCAGGGTCTTCTGGTCTTCGGTTCAGCGGAGCCCTCACTTACTTCATTGAACCAATCACTGTCTTGATCACTCACGATTAACGGTTACAGCCCGGAACACAGTCTTTTACCCATGTTAGTGTCACAGCTAACCACGCTGATGCACAGCTATAGCCAAAAGTTCTGCATCACCCTATAGAATGAACTAATTTTAGCTTCATAAAGTCACGTTAACGTTGAATCGAATTACACAGCGCTTTGTAGTTGTCCATATGCTTTTGGCCACAGTTGTATAGTGAAGCATGTTTATAAACACATGACCATGGGAGCACATGTAGTCAGTGGCATGAGCTTCTATACGAAACCAGAGAAGGTACTTAATACTCAGAAAGCAGAGTCTCCTCAGGTATAACCCCACACAGCTATCTGCATGGTACACAGTGTGTGGATGACATCAAATCAAACAGAACAGGCTGGGATTGCCAGTCCAAGGGCAGTTAAACTGGCCCTCAAAAGGGCTTCCAGTATATCCAACAACAAAGCATAATGTTACCAACAACTTCCCATTCGATACTTACGAAACCGACTGCTGAAGAAGATGGTACAGTTTCATGATTAAACTACTTACCGGAACTCATTAAAACAATTAAGGGAATTTTTTTGATTTATTTATTTATTTAAACAACTCTTGATAAATGTCCATCTCCCTCAATGGTTTAATGCAGATTAAGTTTGAGCCATGCCAGAGATTTTGAATCTGCCCGATTGAACTCAAAGACAATGAACATTTAAGTTCACAGGAAAAAACATGGTAGGGCTCAAACTGCTGCGCAATTGGGTACCTTTTTATTTTAAACTCTTATACAGGCACTTTTGAGATGGAAAACAAAAAAAGTTTGGATCAGCAAAACAACACGTCTGTCTGAGACTGCAAGCAACACATTGGAATAACCACAGAGAGTCTCGGAACGAGTTTGCATTTCGTTTTTTTCTCAAGTCCTGTGCTGCGGCTGTCCGCTCTGGGCTTTCCTGTGCGATTTCCTGCGTCTCCTGCTCTGGGTGTCCCATCGGTTTTCGGGGGGCGGGGGGTAATGCCCGGCCCAGGACGGGTCCTGTCTGAAGTAGGGGTCACAATCGCTGCCGGTGTATCGGGGCAGCGGTGGGTATCTTGGCAGCGGGGGGTTGCTTGGTCCTGGGGCGTCCCATGGTTCCGGGTGTCTCCTCCAGCTCTCCATGTACTCGCTGGGTCTCGAGGGCCACATCCCTGCACCATGAGGAGGGGGAGGGGGGTGGAGACGGGGAGGGGGCTGCCTGAAAAAGACAACACAAAATTTAGACCACTGCAAGACTAACTTGCACCATTTCAGAATGTGATGCTTGGGTCAATGCTTGTGCAAGTGCATCTATATATCAGGATCGTAATATTGAAATATGCAACATCTAAAATTAGGCTTGTGTTAGGGACTGGGTTATCCCTTACGGCACGAAAATATATTTTAATATGTTGAGAAATATAATGTAATATACTGATTACTATATCGAAGATTAAAAAAATGTATTATGGAATATATGCCAATATATTTTCATTATATTGTATTATTTATTTCTTAGCAGACGCCCTTATCCAGGGTGACTTACAATTGTTACAAGATATCACATTATTTTTTACATACAATTACCTTATTTTTTACACATTATTTTTACATACAATTCCCCATTTATACAGTTGGGTTTCTACTGGAGCAATCTAGGTAAAGTACCTTGCTCAAGGGTACAGCAGCAGTGTCCCCCACCTGGGATTGAACCCACGACCCTCCGGTCAAGCCCAGACCCCTAACCACTACTCCACACTGCTGCCCAATTGTACAATATATAAATCATACACTAATATTAGTTTTTGTTTTAGATTAATACTTTTAAAGTATTTAGCAGTTATACCAAATAAACAAATAAACATTGAAGAACATTAAAAAACCTTAAGACTAAAATGACAATATATTGTAATGTCAATATATTTACAAAATATAAATTTTCCTTCCATAAGGGTTGGCCATTTGAATAAGGAATATATTTCTACTTGAGATTCTTGCTTGCATTCATTCGTTCGTTTTACAACCTCCCCCACCCCCATTTTTGCTTAGCGTGACCGAACAGCATGTAGACACGATGGAAACGGTTCGTACTGGTAGGGAGGTCGGCAGGGTCCGGGGGGGAGGCGCCTCTCAGATTGGGGAGCAGCACCAGAGACAGCGGAGGAGCTCTCAGTCAGAGCCGCCTGGCCGCGGACAGGCTCCAGCTCATGCCCCGACAACTCAATCCCCTTGTTGCTGAAGAAAAAAAAAAACAGAAAACATCAAATTCAACCTCTTCATAGAAATCTACCATTTTAAAAACAGTCTCTTTCTGGCCATTGGGAAACCTCATGCAATGTGGGTTTTAATGCAGGTTGAAAACACAGACGCGTAAGGTAACTGCAACGGCTCGTCCGAGGATTATTTTCCAGCAATCTCTATGCAAACCTTGCATAAAACACAGAGCAGATATAAATATCTTACAATGTAATGTGTTATATACATATTGGGATTTGACAGCGCTGTTTCTAAATCTGACCCCACACACACAGACACACAGACAGACAGACACACAGTCATAAATTCTCCGGCTGCTTCAGATTTCTGATTTCCCGTCTGAATCTTCATGTTATTCCCGCACCAGAGTGTTTTCTCCTAGATTAAAATGAACAGACTGATGCTGTGTGTTTGTAAAACACTGCGGACGTGTCATGTGTACCCTGGCACAGCAGGAACACAAACCCCCTATTTACTGGGGGCAGACAAAAAGGAAGTATTCTTGTAGCAGTAAACGCTCCCGGCTTACCTCCTCGTGGGTCCGCTCCGCAGGTCTTCAATGTAGTTTTGCCTTTCTATGGAGTGGCCTCTGGATTTATTGAAAACTGAAGAGACAACAGGACAAAAGGTTAAAAGATGGGCAGAAAGACACACAGATTACTCTCGTGTCAAAGCTGAACTGTCTGGGACTGCTAAAACATTGCCAAGGACCTCTCTCTGTGTGTACAAAACGTGAACGCAGGTCACGGATTTCTGCTAGCAGGTGCTGGGCACGCAGGTCACGGGCAGTGGGAGTGAACTGGGCTCATTCCCTATTGCAGTTCAAGATACTGAAGAAACAGCTGCTTAGATTTCTGCAGATTCATTTTAAGACGTAGAAGGCTTCTCGAAACGTTTATCATTTTATCGGCACAAATTCAAATTCAAATCTATAGCCATATTTATTTTTCCTGTTCATTTGATTTATCAAACTTTCTCTGCAGGAATTACAGAGCCTTACACTCATGCTCCCAGCACAGCCTTGCTGTATTGCACACAGGGCAATGCTTGTCTATCGACATTATAAATCCCAGATAGAACTTCAGTATTATTATTATTATTTGTTTATTTAGCAGACGCCTTTATCCAAGGCGACTTACAGAGACTAGGGTGTGTGAACTATGCATCAGCTGCAGAGTCACTTACAACTACATCTCACCCGAAAGACGGAGCACAAGGAGGTTAAGTGACTTGCTCAGGGTCACACAATGAGTCAGTGGCTGAGGTGGGATTTGAACCGGGGACCTTCTGGTTACAAGCCCTTTTCTTTAACCACTGGACCACACAGCCTCCTTAGTAGGGAACACAGAGACACTTTGTGGCTTGGAACTTGGTTTCAGGAGACTAGATTTCAGGCCACTACACGGCACACCAGGGGAGACTTGGGGGTTTGATAGAGCAACCTCAAACTAGGTCTCCTGGAACCAGGTTTCAAGCCGCTGTTCCTGTAAAAGTATCTATGTGTTCCCTCAGCTTTAGACTTATAACAGGGATCTGGTCAATACTCCATGCACCACACTCACGCTTTATCGCCACACCGGGATCCATTCCATCCACATCAATTAGGTACCTGCAAGAACAGAAGAGAGTAACGCAGGTGTAATCACGAACATGGCACACACTTTGTCATGAAGATTTTTAATGTTAAAACGATTACGGGTCGGATCAAAAGGAGGCAGCGGGGGCTGTACGACGTGAACTCCTAGTGGCTTTACAGGCAGTGTTTTAAGAACGTAAAAATAAAAATAAACATACCTGCAGACAAGATACCCGGTTCTGTTTAGTCCGTGGGTGCAGTGTACTCCAATCAACTTGTCTGGAACAACAACAACAACAACAACAAAAAAAAGCGAGAATCAGAAACGGCCGAGCCAACGCATCCAGCAAAAAAAAAAAAAAGACGCCTGTCTGGAAAGCAAGAAAGCCAGCTCACCGTTGCCTTCGTTCTCCTGCAGGAATCTCCGGACAGCCTGCTTGAACTTCAGGATGGTGGCATTGCAAGGCACTTCATGCCCTGCAGTGAAGATCTTTAAATAAAACAAGCTCTCCGGCAAGTCCTGACAAGACACACACACAGAGTACATATTAAACGCAAAATAACAAAGCCCAGTTCACAAACCTCTCTTTCTCTGGCTATTATTTATCAATCTGAACGTGGAAATGTTATCCTTGACAAATGAAGCCAAAATGATTATTATTTTATTATTATCATTAATTTCTTAGCAGACGCCCTTATCCAGGGCGACTTACAATTGTTACAAGATATCACATTATTTTTACTCGCAATTACATTATTTTTTTACACATTATTTTTACAAAATAATGCAAGCAGACCACATGGGTATCCAAAAAACCTGATGAAAGCGTTGAGAGGAGAAGCCATTAACCCCTTCAGGCGCACAAGGAATTGAGCGCTTGTTCAAACGGTTTCTTCTTAATAAAAAACATTTGAGAGCGACTCAACTATCACGAGGAGGAAACTGACAATTTGGATGAGCACATCCAACCTGTTTCGTGCACAAGGAGGTTCAGTGACTTGCTCAGGGTCACACGGTGAGTCAGTGGCTGAACCGGGATTTGAACCGGGGACCTCCTGGTAACAAGCCCCTTTCTCTAACCACTGGACCACCAAACCTCCATAAAGAGTTTGAGATGGAAACAGAAATGTATCATCCACCAGGCAAGTCTGAAAACCATCCCTGGAACAGCTCAGTGGGGTCTGGCAGCGGAAAGGGGTCTCACCTGGGGCTGGTAATAGCGGGTGGTGAAGGTGAGGTCGATGATCAGCCCCAGCTCCTCTTTCTGCTCCCCCAGCTTCTGCACCAGGTCCAGGGGGGAGAAGCGCATCTCAGGGGGCAGGTGACGGTCAAACGCCTGGGGGGGGGAAGCACAGAGGGGTTAGACTGAGCCAACCCGACCATTATTCTGATTAAGCTGCACATTTAGCATTGACTGAATGTTTTTGCATTCAATAAATTCAGAGAAAAAAGAGAATCTTCAAATATGTGTCTGTGTGGAGCACAGTCAATCCAGGATTCAACACGATACCTACTGACATGTTTGAGGTTTTGAAATTCATGTCATGCAGCTCATCATCTGCGTTGCCTGTATCTTCACCTCACACATATTATTATTATTATTTAGCAGACGCCCTTATCCAGGACGACTTACAATAGTTACAAGATATCACATTATTTTGACATACAATTACCCATTTATACAGTTGGGTTTTTACTGGAGCAATCTAGGTAAAGTACCTTGCTCAAGGGTACAGCAGCAGTGTCCCCCACCTGGGATTGAACCCACGACCCTCCGGTCAAGAGTCCAGAGCCCTAACCACTACTCCACACTGCATAGGCAGTCAAAATAATAACTATTGCCCTGCAGGCTTACAGTACAGTCTATACTTTGTGAAAAAAATCTTGAAAACAGAAACAGTTAACAAGTTAAAATGGTAGTGTTCTTTGTCATTTTTTTCTGAAACGAGCAGGTGTTTATAATGTCTCGTTTCTGAGTCACTGGACGATTGAGAACCGCTCCGTTCTTAATTCTGAAGCTACTTACTTTCTCAGTTGAAAATGCTGAATTATAAAAGTGCATGCAGGCAAATAAAATATGAATAAAAAGCGTGTAGGGCGCATCTCACCTGCCTCAGGGGAACTTTAAACGCAACGAAGCGCGTCCCAGGAATCCTTTTCCCAACCGCTTTGTATTCAGTCCACCTGCCCCGCGACAATTTGAACACAAGAGTCAGACGGATGAAAAGCACACCGCTTCGTGAAATCCGAAAAAAAAGCCTGGTACAGAAATACGTTGCCAACAAACGGGACTGTTTCCAACTTGTACGGCAGCTTTGAAGACGTGTCCCGAACGCATGCAAATACAATCGGGTTTTACTAGTGTGGTATAAAATTAAACATCGGCCCACTACGCAACATTACAAATAAACCAACACAACAACGCCATATTCCTGTGCGCAAAGTTTACTAACCTGTCCGGCAGGTGATTTTTCTTGCGGTTTGTCATGGCTGGTGCCTGTGTGAAAAACCCTCTCTGAGATATTCCACCTCTTCCTCTCCCCTCATGAAATGCACTTCGCGCACTGCCCCGCCCGTCTGTCTGCAGCTCGCCGGGATTTCCTGACCTCGAACTCGGACGCCCGGGTACTATCAGCCCCTGGCTCGGTCCGGCCCTGTCGCTGGTATTTAACCTCAAACCGGAGCCATTCGCATTCATTAGGGCTTTCAATAGTCCTTGCAGGATAGGACGGGGTTTCAGCATGTACAACAAAAAAACACGAAATTACACAAAACGGTTACATTATTAAGATAATACTACTTTACTAATAAGCATTATCCGGCCCCCCCCCCTTCCAGAAAGGAGCCTTCTCTAAATTGAACATCCGGAAGAGTCGATAATCCAACTCAGCAGGGCAGCAATATTATGACGTCGTTGTCGCGCAATGAATTGGTAATTACGTTATTCCACTAGATGTCGCTGTTGCGACGGAGCCACGCGTGTGTCAGCGAGGTACAGAACAAAGTATGACATCATCGCGCCTGCTGCTGCTGCTGCTGCTGCATGTCAACGAGTCAGAGCTCAGCCATGTGAAACGCGCAGTCCATTGGCTTCTTTAGAATTGCCTTAGTGTCTATACCCTGGAATTTCCAATACACCTGTGTTTGAATTCCTTATGCCCCTTCGACTTTATGTGGGTCGATCGAAACGATTTTCTCAAACGATCTTCAATGGCAGTGCAATAGTTTTGGAGTCAGGGCATTTAAATGTCAATCACTCAATCAATCAATCTTTATTTTATATTGTTAAGAAACGTTTGTTTTTAATGTGCAAAGTGTTTCATTTATAGCAATAGAACGCCATTCCTGGGGTCGAATTCTCACTTAAACATCTTAAAACCAGAACCACTATTATTATTTTTATTTTTTTTTTTAAACACAAATTTAGAGCGAAACCTTGTTGTACTACAGTCAATGAGAAATTAGACAGCATATCTGCGTAGAAGTTTTTTTTTTTTGATTTCTGATGTGCTGAAAGAGTTAAACATTACACTTCATATCATTAAACACAGGGCAACTCCACCCTGTATCAACACTTCCCAGCATGATAAAGCAATCATGTTCCAGGTGACTTATTCAGGTGAACAGGGAGGAGCTGAAACATCTATTTAGCGATCCAACACTAGCTGTTAGTCTACTTTGGAGAGGGAATACCGACAGCTGCAACTCTGAAACACTACAGCAGCTGCATTCATTTCTATTTCATCGACTTGTCTTGACTTCAGCTATGCCAATTTTTGGCTCAAAAGCTCCTCCCAACAAGAACCAGGCTTTGCTGGTGTCGGTAATGGAGTTTTACCACGGGGTTCCCCTGGCCCCCAGGAGAGGGGTAAAGAAAGACACCAAGCGGCTGCACAAGATCCTGTCCAAACTGGGCTTCCAAGTGACCATCCACAATGACCTGACAGCCGAGGAGATCCGACACGTCTTCAAGACAGGTGAGGAGCCAGCCACGGGCTGCTAACTTTGCTAACTTTTCTTATTGTTTGCAATGAGGGGTAAGAAACGTGGGTTTTAGAATGTACTGACCGGTTGGATCCGGTCATCCAAATGGTCAGTTTCCTCCCCGTGATACTTGAGTCGCTCTCAAATGTATTTTAAAGACAAAACCGTTTTAACAACAAACCGCTCAATGCTACGGGAAACTGTTATCATTTCAGAGCAGACTTACCAGGGGTCTGGTTGCTACCTGTTCCTTTGAATAACAGACCTGAACAAGGGGAGCTCTGAAACCCAGGACTGGGTGCAGCAGAGCCAGTGGGAGTTTCAACTGGGAGTTAGGGACTCCTTCAAATTCATCTGTCTGTATTGTCAACTACCTGGTAAACAGGATAACTGCTTATTGACTTTGGGTGTTGATATATGTTTGAGAGCTGCATTCAATTCAAATAAAGAGATAGTGAGGAGAGTGTAGGTCTTATCCCTTACTGAGCATTTTCAAGGTAAAAGCATTGCAAGTGTAATAAAGCAGGAGAGGTATGGTGAAGCAAACCACGATACACTAACCATGGTGGGGGTGGGGAGTGAAAGATTACTGCCTGGCCGTATTGTTAGGACCTATTATTGGGTTTTGGTCATTGTTTGCGTGGATCAAAGCCTGCATTCAAGTCAAATTTGGATGCCAAGCAGGAGACAGTGTGGCTCCATTGACTGATCTAGAGGCCCTGAAGTCTTATCTGATACAAGGAGACAGCTGTATTTACTGGAAGCCATGCAGGTATGAGAAATCACCTGACGACTCTCCGTGCATGAAATCGGGTTTTCCTCTGATTGTGTAATCATCTGCTAGCCCTCATAAAGCAATCAGCACCCGTTTCTATGGTTCCTGCCTGAGGGCTTTGTACTAGAAATCCACTTTACAATAACGCATTGCTCACTTCCCTGTGATAAAAGAGAACAGCAGGAAACGCTAAACTTCGGACTCGACCACACCCACAGTACAGAAATGTTCATTAATGATCAACAAAATGAGAATACGTTAAAAAAAATACATTCGTATCACAGAGAAACTGGAGAAACGGATAACGACACAGAACGTCTGTACAGCGCTGAAACACTACGTTTAAAAAAAACACAACTGTACTGCTGAACCTCGTGTTCTTTAATATCAGCATCATAAGGGTATCCATGTATTATAGAAAATAATACATGGGCCTCTTCAGTGAGTTACAGGAAAACAATTCCATCTCGGGTTTCTGTGACAGTTTATAAACTCCACCTTCGCTCTCGTAGTTTATGACGTCACAGAAACCCTAGATGGAATTATTTTCCTGTAAATCACTGAAGCCCATCTATTATTATTATATTATTATAAGCCCATCTATCTATTATTATACAATTCTTGAAATGTATTTGATTCTTGAAATGTATTTTTGTTATAAATAAATAAATAAATAAATAAATAAATAATATTAGTAAATTTGGATACAGCAGCTTTGATGACTGGGTAGTGGATAGCAGTGTTGTTGAGCTCTCGTTTCGTTTTGTTTCATGCAGCAAGTTTGGAGATGGGGGGAACCTGCTTCGTGGGGGTCCTGTCCAGCCATGGAGAGGAGGGGCTGGTTTTCGGTGCGGACGGGAATGCAGTCAGGCTGGCAGAGATCTTCAGCTGGTTCGGGGGTCCCGGGACGGCAGAGACGACCAAGCTCTTTTTTGTTCAGGTTGGTGGTAGCGGTGGGATACCATCCTCTTTTAGCTGCATCCCCCTATAGAATAAACTCACTGTGCTTCATAAAGTTGAATGAAACCTGCTGAATAATGTCACGCTAACATATTGAATTACACAGAGCTTTGTAGCTTTCCACATACTTAACAAAAAAATTTAACGAAATCTAGCATGAACTATCGTACTACTATATGGCTGTCATTTTGTAGTTTCTTCAGGTTATACGATGTTAAATATAATATCTAAATGATGTTCATATAGTTTTGTCTCAATTCTAAAATTCTAGGAGATGCAAAGCCTTTGGCCACAGCTGTATACCTTGAGATGTATACCTTATACAGTACTTTAGAGTACTGTAATCTGTCAAGTGTTATTTAATCTGTAGTATTTTGTATTTAATTATATCCTGATGTAACTATCACTGACACTGTTATCTGCTCTGTTATTGAATCGTATTTTGTCATATACTTGTACTTGCTAGAACCAAAGTCACTGTATTTTTTATCTTGCTCTTAATTGTATTATTACTTGTACTGTGATTCTTAAAATGTATTTTTGTTTACGACTGTAAGTCGCCCTGGATAAGGGCGTCTGCTAAGAAATAAATAATAATAATAATAATAATAATAATAATAATAATAATAATAATACGGATTGTGATAAAAAAATACAAAAAGTCACGTAAACGTTTCGACTGGGAGTCACATTGAAGACATTTAGTTGCTTTCAGTGTTTCTTACTTGAGCACTATCGAGTGGTTCACAGTTATGGATGAAACAAAAAGCATAAACCTTTAAAGTCAGGACCTGCAATATATAAATATATAAAAGATGACTGCAGTACTCTGTTCTGCTGACCTCTGTCCTGGAAACGGCTTGTCCGAACTGTTCGTGGTTTGAGATTCCTGCTTGACGGTGCGTGTTGTCTGCAGGCCTGTCGTGGGAAAGAGCTGGACGATGGTGTGGAGCTGGAGGTGGACAGTGTGTCGGCCAGTGAAGAGGACAACTTCTCTCCATGCCTCTCCATTCCCATTGACTCTGCCGTCATGTTCGCCACAGCCCCAGGTAGGCACATTCACAGCTCTGACACCACAGCGTCCAGCACTGAGGATATTTACACTGTTTGAAACGCCTTTGTGCTGAATGTATGAATCCTCTAATTAATGACAAGCTTGCACTTTAATGCATGGTCCAGCGTACATAATAACCAATGCCCTTTGTTTAATATAGATTTATTTAAAATAGCAATCTGTGCAGATTTTCCCAGTTTAGCCTCCTGTCCAAGGGGTTGTTTGTTATCCTAGCGCCCCACCCATCCCAGGGGTACCCCTGGTTTGTAATCTGTAGGATGCTCAGTAACCCTGCTTGTGTGTTTTCAGGGTACGCTGCTTTCTTGCACCCTCTGGGTTCAGTCTTCCTCCAAACTCTGTGCGACCTCCTGGAGGAAGAAGGGGGGCGGAGCCTAGAGGTCACTCAGCTCATGACCCGCCTCAACTACCGGGTCGCGCACAACTTCGAGGCGAAGGGGCGGGAGTTGGGCGGGAAGAAGGAGATGCCTTGCTTCGTCACGCGGCTCACACGTCAGGTCTTCCCATTCGCCGAAAGACTCAAGGAGCCCCTCCCACTATAGGGGCGGAGACAGTGAAACCACACCCCCCCCAGGCACACAGCTGTGCTTCTCATTAAGGAATGTGCAATGTCAAATAATGTTTACAAGTAAAAGACTGATACAAAAGGAAGTAAAATAGATATACAAGGAAATTTGACATGATATAATTACACAGGCAGGGGTAGTGTGTGTGACAGTTCGTTTCTGTTTTTGTTCACTCACAAACAGAGAGAATGGGAGAAAAATGTGGTATATGTGGGTTAGAATGTGTACTGGAAGTATACTATACATTGAAAG
Source organism: Acipenser oxyrinchus oxyrinchus (assembly GCA_030684275.1). Taxonomy (NCBI): domain Eukaryota; kingdom Metazoa; phylum Chordata; class Actinopteri; order Acipenseriformes; family Acipenseridae; genus Acipenser; species Acipenser oxyrinchus. The sequence goes on along the minus strand of CM060283.1, from coordinate 9,135,614 downwards.
TATTTTTTTGGGGACACAAAAACATTTCAAACACATACTGTGAGACGTGTGTTTTAAAGTGGTCGGCGTCATTTCCTGCTGTTTTGTTTTCGTTTCGATGTGTCTTGTGACTGATCATGTATGTGCTGAAGATCTGTGAGCGGAAGTTATTGTATTAAATTATGATTTCGGATTTTTCGTAAAAATAAAAAATGTAATGAAAGCACATTGTTTGACAGCAGTCATCATTATTTCGTCATTTACTCAGGTATGAAAAATACATATACAGTACATTGCTGCCCTTCAGGAGGCTATGTGGTCCAGTGGTTAAAGAAAAGGGCTTGTAACCAGGAGGTCCCCAGTTCAACTCCCACCTCAGCCACTGACTCACTGTGTGACCCTGAGCAAGTCACTTCACCTCCTTGTGCTCCGTCTTTCGGGTGAGATGTAATTGTAAGTGACTCTGCAGCTGATGCATAGTTCACACACCCTAGTCTCTGTAAGTCGCCTTGGATAAAGGCGTCTGCTAAATAAACACATAATAATAATACATAGAGAGGTATTAATGTCTGAACAACGAAATGCAATTTGCACTATTCTAATGAAAGAATAAATAAATACTACTGTTGATGTTATGGAGATTTTTCTTTATATATTCTATACAGGCTCGCTCCCCTTCAAAGTTTCTCAGAGGCTCACAGAATGCTATAATAAACCACTCACCTTTCAGAGTAACGGATTTCTTTTTGACTCGGGGTACTCTATTGAAACCTCGTGAAATCTGTTAGCTGTGCAGTGCTTTGCAATGCAATCATTTGCAATGGATTCCTTGCTTCTGACCAGCAGTGACCAAATGCAGCCGGGGCGGAGCTATCCAAGCTCAGGAAAATCAAATGAAACGGGAGTCAATCATACCCAACGCTTTCCCGGTGCTGACTTTGAATAGCAGTATCTCCGCCCTGCTCAATCACAGCTCAGCTGCTCAGGAACGACTCCTACACTGAAAGTGGCGGAACCTGTTGTAGAATTAAGATGCTTCATGGTGTTCCAATGAAGAACCCCAGTCAAGTACAAACTCTAAAAGGGGAGGGATTTATGACAGTGTTTTATGAACCAATGAAAAATAAACTTGTAAAAAGAGCAAGCCTGGAGATAACACTAAGACAACTGCGGGCAAGGTCAGCTGATCACGGTATCTTATTCAAACAAGATGATGTCCAGATGTTCTCCGAGTGCGTGGTTTGAACCTCCTCCCCCCCCAAAAAAACTTGACAGCAGCCCGGAGACGCGTGCGTGCAACGCTGCAGGTTGTTTTTATACTCGCCTTGGTCCTGAAGCGGTTTCGTTACAGTGTGCTGATCAAACACACCCTGTTCTGATAAAATCGTGTGAGCTACGATTGGTACATACGGGGCTTTCCATGCATGTGGTTTCCCGTGTCTGTGCTCAGATTCCCTCCTGTACATAAATATGAGCGCTCCTCTGTGACTAATCATATGTGACTAATCATATCAAGGAGGCTGTGTGGTCCAGTGGTTAAAGAAAAGGGCTTGTAACCAGGAGGTCCCCGGTTCAAATCCCACCTCAGCCACTGACTCATTGTGTGACCCTGAGCAAGTCACTTAACCTCCTTGTGCGCCGTCTTTCGGGTGAGACGTAGTTGTAAGTGACTCTGCAGCTGATGCATAGTTCACACACCCTAGTCTCTGTAAGTCGCCTTGGATAAAGGCATCTGCTAAATAAACAAATAATATGCATTGCCAGGATTCCACATTAAGGGCTGATATAAGGTCGTTCCTCAATCAAGATTGTTTTTTAATGTATTTTATTATGTGTACTAATTGTATGTAAAAAAAAATCATAATAACAATGTGATATCTTGTAACAATTGTAAGTCGCGCTGGATAAGGGTGTCTGCTAAGAAATAAATAATAATAATAATAATAATAATAATAATAATAATACGTGGCTGGATCGTTTTCCAGTCTGCTCGCATTCCTGGAGATAATTGACAGGATGTGTGGCATTCTGAAATTATGCAATACTTTGAAAATAAATTCCATTGGTTATTCCATTATACCGCCCTTGTATTAAGAATAAAATGAATCCCCATTATATATATATATATATATATATATATATATATATATATATATATATATATATATATATATATATATATATATATGAATCCCACATATATATATATATATATATATATATATATATATATATATATATATATATATATATATATATATATATATATATATAACAAATGAATGCACTTACCCGTCACACACGACTCCGTACAGTTTTCTGATACAAAGCCCATCTCTTCAATGTTACAATTTATCTGAATATCCGTCACAGCCAGAATTTAAAAAAAAAAATAATAAGAATTCTCTCTAACACCAAATCAGCCTGTCTTTATACAGCGCTTTCTCCAGTTTCACCTGACAAAAACACAGCCAAAACAAAGCGAACGAGACAAGCTAGGCTAATGTAACAGTTAATCATTAAACAGTTTTAGATACGGTGATGTATTATTTTTTATTTGTATTGTATCTGTGATCTTTAGTTGTGTTCGTGCATTTTCATTTGCAAGTGAACTGTGACATTAGGGCCTTATCGAGCAGTATATTCTCCAACTTTCAATACTGACTTTGGATACTGTTTTAATTTAGGAAACTTTTTAAAAATCTTTTGCTAAATTGCATTGCCTTTTACATTTCACGCAGTTCTGTGCATGGGTAACATTTTGATTTCATTTTGCTGTTGGGTCGATAATTTTACATACCGCTACAATACGTACAGGATTTAAAAGTATGCGCTGTATTACAGTCCACAGCCGTCTCTTTTGGCAAGTGACATTTTCAGAATCCTGTCGTTCTGAATTAAAATACTTCTTCTGTTAAAAATATAGTACTGTACCAACAAAAACCAATACAGTACATCCAAATGGAAGCCTGCTTATTTTAAAACACAAGTCCTTTCACGTATGTATTTTTGATATTGTCCGTTTTTCAAGGAAGATTAAAAAAATAATCAGATATGCGTCACACACGTTTAACCGTCACCAAAGTCAAACTGTTATAGGGTCGGATATGCGAGTGCTGACTGTAATCTTGCAGAAACACCAGCAGACCACAACATTGCAATCCATGGCAACGCAATGCATTGGGAGCAGATACTGCACAGTGCAGCGGACCTGATACAGCAGCACACTGTCTGCCTGCTGCTGATAGGAGACTGCAGTACTTACAACATAACCGCTGCACTGCCATTGAATAAGCGGAAAACTCCATATCCAGTATACTGAACAATGCAAAGCGAGACATCAGTGCGTACGGCCAGGTCCGCTATACCCCGGCCGCAGGGGGCAGCAACAAGATTTATTTATTTATTTTGTTAACATCTTTGTTTATTTAGCAGACACCTTTATCCAAGGCGACATAGAGTCTAGGGTGTGTGAACTATGCATCAGCTGCAGAGTCACTTACAACTACGTCTCACCCGAAAGACGGAGCACAAGGAGGTTAAGTGACTTGCTCAGGGTCACACAGTGAGTCAGGTGGGATTTGAACCGGGGACCTCTTAGTTACAAGCCCTTTTCTTTAACCACTGGAACACACAGCCTTTTCCAGATTTACTATCATTGGTGAGACTAACCCAACCCCCTGCTCCTTATCAACGACTGGTGGTGCAATGCAGCTCTTAGTTATACAAGACACAGGAAGCAGCCGGCTGTTTGTACAGATAATGTTTGGGATAAAAAGCTCTTGGTTGAGCTTGTCCAAAGCTCACTTCGACTCGGCTGAAGTCTTCTTGTCACAACACTACCGTCTCACAGGTTACAGCTGCGAATCCACACAGCTTTCTATCCTCTATCAAGAGGGGTTCCTTGTAAAGGGGTTTGTGTTGAAAAGTCTAATACGTAGTTTTCTTTTTGGTCAGGGGTCACACCGTTATTTTGACACATTATTATTATTATTATTATTATTATTATTATTATTATTATTATTATTATTTTTAATACTAAAAGAAACTTGATCCACTCAATGACAAACATTTCGACTAGAAGTCTTTTTCGGCGTCTTCAGTGTTACAGAACTACATAAGAGACTCCTGAGGTTTTTTGCCTGTAATTTTATATAAATATAATTTTTTTTTGTTTAAGCGCAGCTCACAATGCTGTCCTGCTGCTGAGTAAGAACAAACATTTTTTCATTATTCTCGTTGCTCAGTTGCTGCCTCTGGTGTAGCTTTTGGGAACTGCAGTATATTATATAACCAGCCTTTAATTTGCACTACCACCACAGGCCATAGAGGGCGCTCTAGATCTCTTGGGGGGGGGGTGGGGGATTACAGAATGAAAGCGGCATCCACATTCTAGAACTAGAAAGAGTGTTCTGGGGTCCCCCAGTAGCTCCCCTAGTAAAAGCAATGCTGTTTGGATTCCAGAGTGGTTCAGTCTTAGCCAGGGGATACGCACGCTGTGTGTGATTGTACCGTGTCTGGAGACCAGCTGGTTTGTTTTACATTAAACGATCCAACTTCAAATTGAACTTATATTAGATTTGATTTTTTTTCTGCATCACAATACTGCCCAGTGAAACGCTGTTAAAGGACCCCACACTGTATTCTTGTACTGGCTGAAACATTCCTGAAGTAAGACTGAAAGCTCTCTAAGAGTAACGATTCCATCCTCTGCCTGACCGTTTCAAAACTTCTTTGTGGAATTGAGTCAAGTTTCCAGACACTGCAGGACATGCCCCTCAAACACACCAGAAACACGTGCTGCACTGGCCATGGATCGTTCTTAAAACCAACACCACTGTCCCAGCCACAACACTATACAACGAACTTCCTTCCTGTGCTCATGTAACAGGAGTCCCCTTCAGTCGTGGGGAGCCTTATCTGCTGTAACACTGCAAGTGAATATGTGGTGTCGTAGCTTTAAAAAAAAAACAGGAACACTTAGGGGTTAGTGACAATGTTACGCTAAACGTTTGAAGGCTTTGATTATTAAAAGTGATGAATACCACGACTCAGGGGAGTTTGATTGAGTTCCACCTTAAGACAGGCAATACCAAGGGAAAGGCTGTAATATATATATTTATTTTATTTTATTTAATCCACCCACAAGTGCAACGTAATCCCGGTTTAACAGCCATCCAGATTTAGGAGAAGCCTTCGGTCTGCAAACAAGCTCAATGTAATTCAGCCTCTTCAAGAATACGTTCCTTCAGTGTGATTGTGGCTGTCACAGAAAGTTACTCTCCTGCCTAGAAGACCCACCTTTCTTTACAAAAACAAAATGTACACAACATCAAGCTTTCCTAGTCATCATAAACAGTTCCAGCGCTAGCATTTCTGCACAATTTATTACAGATTACATACTTAGTCAACAGTGCATCACCTCATCTCAGCCACACTGCTCACCTCCCAGTCCCTCAGCTCTAACCACTAGGCCACACTGCTCACCTCCCAGTCCCTCAGCTCTAACCACTAGCCCACACTGCCTCCCTCTCAGTCCCTCAGCTCTAACCACTAGCCCACACTGCTCACCTCCCAGTCCCTCAGCTCTAACCACTAGCCCACACTGCCTCCCTCTCAGTCCATCAGCTCTAATCACTTGATCACACTGCCTCCCTCTCAGTCCCTCAGCTCTACCCACATGTATACATAAAACACATTTCTTTTTGCATTTCGGTTGCCACAGAAATTGCAGGCAAAACAAGGAAGCACCAGACTGAACTGCAGCAGCGGCCCCTGCAGTGGTAAGAATCTCACGCCTGCAGCATTGACATCCACACGCCTGCAGCATTGACATCCACACGCCTGCAGCATTGACATCCACACGCCTGCAGCATTGACATCCACACGCCTGCAGCATTGACATCCACACGCCAGAAGCAAGCTGGAGGGCGCCAGTGAGCATCGGCAGGCTGACCGTGGAGCACGCAGCACATTCACAGCATCATAAAAACAATCATCACTATCAAAAATAAAACAAAGACATTCTTTTTTTTTTTTCTGGACGTATTAGAAAGATCACATGGTTTTTCTTACTAAAAAAAAAACAGAATTAAATGAGAGGAAAAACTAAATAAAAGTTAAAGTTCATCAACGTTTTTAGCTGTAAAAAAAAAAAAATAATAAAAAAAATATTCCTTCGATTGCAAGCGGGTCCTTCACTCGTTTGTTCTGCCAGTGGTTTACAGATTCGCCTTGCTTCTGCATTCCGCTGCGCAGACGCCTCACAGCTGAAAGAAAGGAGAAGAAGAAATCTCGTTTGTTTTTTATTCCAACTGTATTCCAGTCTTGTTTTTTAGACTCTTTCAATTGTTCCATTTTTACAAACTTTGCTTTTTTTCCTCATTTTACAATTAAAACCACATTTTTTAGCTTTTTTTTTAAACTTCTGTTTTTTATCAAATTCTGTATTTTAATTAAATGGTTTAATGGTTAATTTTTTTGGCGTGCGCGTGTGTGTGAGAGAAAACGCTTTGGGATCTTTTTGATGGATGTACCAGGCTTCTAGAAACACCCAATTCTAAGATATGTGTGTGCGTGCGTGCGTGGGTCTGTCTGTCTGTCTGTCTGTCTGTCTGTCTCTGTGTGTGTGTGTGTGTGTGTGTCTGTAAGGGGTTCTGTCTTACCTTCTGATCCAGTCTCTGGTAGTCCGTGGATTTGGGCCGACGGGCACCCTGTGACCTTCGACCCTCCAGGACAAAGGCGATGATCTGAGGGAACACAACGAAACAAGCCGCTGTTAACCGTCTTGAAGCATCTCCTGTGTAGAGCAACAGGAGCCGAAACCGACTCACCCCTACAACCAAACACTAAGTGATAACCTCGGCTTACTGGCATTATCAAAAGAACTGACACCGACTGCAGCGGTGTCGTGTGCGCCGAGCGTCACCTGGGCTGACAAAGGATGGAAAAAATGACACATCTTGAGATGTTCTAAGAAATGAGCACACAGCTGTCCGCACTCATTTCAAAACCTTTAAACAAATTGATTTCCTCTCTGAAACACCTGCGCCAGGAGGAGGCTGGGATCAGACGGTGGGCGTGTGACGACAGAGGGAGGGGCTTGTGATGCGCAACGGAGAGCCCTTACCTTTCTCTTGTTGTGGTAGCCAACGTAGAGCACAGCCACCAGCACTGCAGCCGTCACCAGGTACGCAAAGAAGTGGCTGCTCTCGGTGTCATCGCTGGGGGCCACAGGACCCAATCCGGGGGCTTGGGGCTTCTTCTCTAGCTCCCTGTCCCCCGGCCCCTCTCCGACAGGGAGCTCCCCCTCCCCCTCATGTGGCTTCGGGGTGGGTTTGGATGTTGTTGGAGAGGAGATCGCCTTGGCCAAAGTCTGGATTTTTTTTAGTTGAACCACATTAGGGCTGGGCTTCCCTCCCTCGGGGCCGGGCTTCCCTCCCTCGGGGCCGGGCTTCCCTCCCTCGGGGCCGGGCTTCCCTCCCTCGGTGCCCGGCTTCCCCCCCTTGGGGCCCGGCTTCCCTTCCTCGGGGCCGGACTTGCCTCCCTCGGGGCCGGACTTGCCTCCCTCGGGGCCGGGCTTGTCTCCCTCGGGGCCGGGCTTCCCTCCCTCGGGGCCGGGCTTCCCTCCCTCGGGGCCGGGCTTGCCTCCCTCGGGGCCGGGCTTCCCTCCCTCGGGGCCGGGCTTGTCTCCCTTGGGGCCGGCTTCCCTTCCTCGGGGCCGGGCTTGTCTCCCTCGGGGCCCGGCTTCCCCCCCTCGGGGCCGGACTTCCCTTCCTCGGGGCCCGGCTTGCCTCCGTCGGGGCCGGGCTTGTCTCCCTCAGGGCCGGACTTCCCTTCCTCGGTGCCCGGCTTCCCCCCCTTGGGGCCGGTCTTCCCTTCCTCGGTGCCCGGCTTCCCCCCCTTGGGGCCGGTCTTCCCTCCCTCGGGGCCCGGCTTGTCTCCCTCGGGGCCGGGCTTGTCCCCCTCAGGGCCGGGCTTGCTTCCGTCGGGGCCGGACTTGCCTCCCTCGGGGCCGGACTTGCCTCCCTCGGGGCCGGACTTCCCTCCCTCGGGGCCGGACTTGCCTCCCTCGGGGCCGGGCTTCCCTCCCTCGGGGCCGGGCTTGCCTCCCTCGGGGCCGGACTTGTCTCCCTCGGGGCCGGACTTGCCTCCCTCGGGGCCGGGCTTCCCTTCCTCGGGGGTAATTTCTGGTGAGCCATCACCTGGTTTTTGATTTCCAGTTTTCAACGATGATGATGATGCTGGTGCTGCTGCACCACCACCTCCTTTCTTAGCTTCTACAGTGTCTGTACCTGGGTCTGTTTCATCAGGGGCCCCTTTTCTGCTGTCTGCCTGATCAGGGGATGCTGCATTCTCCCCTTTTGTATTGTTGAGTGGTATACCTGGCAGAGAAAAAAAGAAGGGGGGGGGGGGGCTAAAATGAGTTTCCATTCTTTAAATGTTGACTTCCCTGGTGCCCGAGGGCAACACAATATTAGCTGGCGGTATTTGAATCAACAATGTTTTCAATGGGATAATAGTGTTGAGTTGGTGTGTTAAGCGTGTTAAGCGTGTGTTTTTTGTGTGTGTTTTTTTTTTTCTTGTGTAAAGTGGTAATTATAGTTATCAAAAGTATTTGACAGAAATGAAAAGTCTTTGATCAATTTTCATGGTTTTATGTTTTTACTAAATCACTTTTTATTACAGCCCTCATTGGAACCGCGAATCCTTGATATTTGGTCCCGGTCTGTCGGTTGCAAAGCAGGAACCGGTTCGCACGTCACGAGTGATTTCTGATCCACTGCCCGCACACCCACGCCCACGCCCACAGCACGGTGACGTACAGGTGTTTCGCAAGTCTCACCCTTATACCAGCTTGCTGTGGCGAATTTGCACAGTAACCCTGTAGTTTTCCCATGCCTTTCTCGTGGTTAAAAAACGTTTTTTACCACAGTTAAACCCCGTGTGTGTGTGTGAGTATGCTGTCCCACGCCTCTCTGTGCTGTGCAACGCTTAACCACGCTTTATATTCTTTACTGGCTTTACTGGGTCTGCTGGAACCAGGTTTCAAGCCGCTGTCCCTGACACAGTGACGTCGTGTTCCCAAGGTTTCGCTCATCCCGTTTTGATCAAATATATATACACCCCGTACGCGGTGTTTACTGGTTATGTGTGGGTTTTAACCGACAAGCCATGATTACCCAATACGCTGACCCCGGATCTAACGCCTTTAAACCCTAAGGCAGCTGCATTCACCTTATCCGATTTTCAGATTTTTTTTAAAAAAATACCAAATTAGCTACTGGTGCTTCCTGAACAGGGCCGGTAATAATAATATTATTGATAACAACACACACCACCTGCGACTGAAGAACACGTCGCCATTAAAATCATAAAACACAACGCATCAAACTAACAGAAAAAAACTCATCTATGCAGCATACACCAAGCGGGTCTTACAAAAGCAACGCGTAGCCTTTGCACACAATGACGCGACGAATCACAATAGACAGGCTGCAAAATATATGTTATTAACATGTGGAATTATTATTTTTTTTTTAATCCCGCCTCCCAAACTAAGCCTATGCACGATGGCATACTCACCCTGTGCACACCACAGCGCAGCGGCGGCGATGAGCAAGACTGTCGCTTGCATGGCTGTTTTTTGCTGTGATCTGCGCTCTCGCTCTTGCTGTGCATTTGGAAGACCCTCGCTCTGCGCTGCTTTGCGTTCCTTCCTGGATCTCTACCCTGCGTCACCCGGCAGCACAGCCCGCGGTCTGAGCGAAACCACGGTCCGGATTCCGGAGTCGGCGCGGATCCAGCTGGTGCGTGCGTACGTGAATGTATCGGGTATTGTGACTATAGTGATCACATACCTCAGGATCCATTTCAGCTTTTTGTACAAACCAGGAGCAGCCATCTTTGTAAGGGCATTGAGAGAGAGAAGGATGTTTTGTTTGATACACGAATTAATGGGCTCTCCTGCCCCCTCTAGTGGCTAGAGGTAGGGAAATTTACACTTGTGCCACCAGGGGGCAGACTAGCGCCAGGAATATAAAACCAGACCATAGTTTATACTACTGTGACGGTGCATGTATGTGCTGTGCAGTACTGTCTGTACAACAGTTACCGGCATTATATATATATATTATATTATATATATATATTTTCCTTTGATGCTCAGTGTGTATATATATATATATATATATATATATATATATATATATATATATATATATATATATATATATACACTGAGCATCAAAGGAAAATTATTACTTATATCTGAGCGTCAAAAGAAACTTATCACTTCTATTTGGATAAAATTCACTAGATGTGATCGAAGAATGACAAACTCTGTTTTAGAGCAGGTGCGGTGACTTTTTATTGTGCTGATTAACAATGACATCACGAAGATGCTGCAGAATGATCTGTGGATCTGGGGCAGGTGTTGTGACTCTTGGTCTCCCGGTTGGTGGCGCTGTCATTGACAGAGTTTGTCTGGTTATACCGTCTCGCCAGGTTTGAAATGGCTGGCTGTGAGCCCCCAAGACGACGAGCCACAGCACGCTGCCCTGGTCCAGCCTCCAACATGCCGATCGCACGAAGGCGCTGCTCTCTTGACAGACGTGGCATATTGGGTTTTGTTTCTGTTATTTTCTTTATTGCTTTTATTCAAGCTTGCAATTCAACAGCTGAAATCACTCCATATCCAGACATCAACTCTCTCACTAATTAGGTGATTAAGTGCATCTGCTTCAGTTATAGTCACTCAAGCGTGTCATGGTCAAGGATGAATGATCGAGTGATTTAAAAAAAAAAAAACACACACACACACATTTCGTCAATGTTATATATTAACCAGCAGACCCACTGTGCCTGGTTTTCATTCCAACTGAGCTCTCAATTGACTGAACTAGACCCTTAATTGAACTGATCATTTGCTTAATTAGACCCTTTTAATTGTTTTCAGCTGGTAAACACTTACAGACTTCATGTTATAGCTAACTTGAACTATGCAACTGTTAAGAGCTGAAAACAATTAAGGTCTAATTAAGCAAATGATCGATTCAATTAAGGGTCTAGTTAAGTGTGTGTGTGTGTTTTTGTTGTTATTAGTATATTCATTAAGGTCTAGTCTGTGTGTACCTCACTGACCAGGAGGGGGCGCGGTTCAGCGTCCGAGTTCTTCCCTCACACACTGAGAGGGCCAGTCTGTGTGTAGGTCCCTCACTGACCAGCAGGGGCACAGTTTCCGTTGTTTGACCTATTTAAGTGTGATATTTAAGGAGGGGTCGTGTGGGGGTGTTGCTTTTGGCTTCCCGTTCGCTCACACGCTGAGATATCACTCCCTCGGTTTACTGTATCTCTTCATAACAACTTCAAACAGAGTCGGGTCGTTAAAATTTCAGCGGTGTCGCACTGCAGGCTGCAGAGAGAGAGAGAGAGAGGGGGCAGGAAACCGGGAGAGAAATTAGGACAAAAAAAACCCCTTTCCCTACCTTTAACTGATCCGTGCCACTCTATCATTGCATAACATGTATACACTCCGGTAAGTAGCGGGGCACACGAATAAATTTCTCATCTTCATTTTACCCCCCAGTAAATGATTTCTACGACTCAGAAGAGGATAATTCCACGTGTAGAGTTCTTGTTATCAAAGCTCAAATCCGCCAGTCTCTACCTTGAAATGATGAAATAAAAAACAGGATTTGAAATGGTGTGTGAGATGAAGATTTAATATAACTGCCACTGCGTATGCCAGCAAGAATGAGACTTTATTTTTTTTTTTGCCACATTCTAAATTCCTCCACATGTATGGGATCCTATGCTGGTCCTTGTGATTTGAATCCATGGCTTATTGGGTAATCTGTAA